>PVKN010002598.1:0-41561 GCA_004027915.1 Capromys pilorides | reverse complement strand
CTTGTTGTTGGTTGATTTCTTTATGGTAGCCATTCTTTCTGGGGTGAGATGGTATCTAAGTGTTGTTTCGATTTGCATTTCATGAATGGCTAGTGATGTGGAGCATTTCTTCATGTATTTATAGGCTTGTTGAATTTCTTTCTCTGAGAAGTGTGTGTTCATCTCAGATGCCCATTTCTGGATTGGATCTTTGAATTTTGGGACCCTAATGGTTTTTAGTTCTTTATAAATTCTAGAAAGAAGACCTTTGTCTGAATACTTACTAATTAAAATCTTTTCAAAATTTGTGGGCTGTCTTTTTACTCTGTTGGTAATTTCTTTTGATGTGAAAAAACCTGTTAGCCAGAGGAGGTCCCATTTGTTGATCCTTTCAAATGTTAAATGTGCATTTTGATTTTTGTCTATGAACTTTTTGCCTACCCCGATGTCTTCAAGGTTTTCTCCCACTTTCTCTTCCAGGAGATTTAATGTTTCTCTTTGGATATTTAGATCTTTAATCCATTTCGACTTTAGTTTAGTGCATGATGATAGACTTGGGTCAAGGTTTAGTTTTCGACACGTAGACAGCCAGTTTTTCCAGCACCATTTATTAAAGAGGCTGTCTTTCTTCCAGTAAGTGTGTTTGGCCCCTTTGTCGAAGATAAGTTGGCTGAGTGTGTTTGTATTTGCTTCTGCATCTTCTAATCTATTCCAGTGATCCTCAGGTCTATTTTTTTGCCAATACCATGCTGATTTTGTCACGGTAGCTCTGTAGTATAACTTTAGGTCAGGAATGAGCTCACTTTTGTAGCCCAGGCTGGTCTCGAACTCACACTGATCCTCCTGCCTCAGCTTCCCAAGTGCTAGAGGAATTTCTTTGTGTACTTTATAATTTATTTTTTAAGCTGGGATCTTGTATGTCTTGGAACGTTCTCTGTGAGTGTATTTAGAGTTACATCGCAGCAGTCAACTGTGAGTTTATGTCCAATCCCGTGAGCCACATTTAAACACCACCAACTTAGGACCATTTTTTTTTTTTTATTTTTTATTTTTTTAATTTTTATTTATTTATTTGTTTGCTTGTTGTGTTTGTTTGTTTCTTTATTTATTCATTTTGTGGCTGGCTCAGCCTGCCCTGGTGGTGGCGCTGGCGCAGCATGTGGTGCCGGGGATCGAACCGCAGTCCCCGCAGTTGCCTGAGCCCTCCCCAGCAGGCGCTTTAGACCACTGAACCATCTCACCGGCCCCTAGGACCATTTTAAAGTGCCACTCTGCCTGGAGTTTATGGGCCCATACAGATAGGAACAGCGGGTCTGCAGCCCCCTTCGGGCGGGGCCATGTTTACCAGGCTCACTGTAGACGCCTTTCCCCTGCAGCGGTGCTGGCTTCAGATGGCACAGTCCTTGCCCCCTGGCCCTGTGCGGTGGAGCTCTTTCTCTTGGGTCCTTACACCAAGAGTAGAGGTCTGCGAGACCCAGTTTCACCAAGGCGTCTCCAGAAGACCTTCCGCTTTGGGCCAGGATATAATCCTCAATGGGGCCGGCTGTGTGTGTTGTGAAATACTATAATAATACAGAGATGCGACCGAAGGCCAATTAATATTCCTAGAAGCAGGGAACAGTAGACAGAGCCCAGGGAGGGCTGCTTTCTGTTACTCGGGAATCCCAGAAAGCTGGGATTCAAGGTTACAGATAGCAGCTTATCCTACAGGTGCCCTGTTCTTTGATCCCTTGCTCGGGATGTTGATGGTTGCCTCCTCCCCTGCTTGACGTGTTCTCCGTTAGCATCTGTGTGAACCTCGTGTTGGGCAAAGGGTAAGAGACATAGTGATTCACAGTCTATATTCACCCAAGTAGTGACCGCATTCTGTAGCCCGTCTTTAGCCGTCAATAAAGGTGACTCTGGGCTCACTTGGAGAGAGACCTCCGTGAGACCTCTGAAGCTATACTCACCAGGTCTTCTCGTTGTTTCTTTCAGCACCGGCTACCAATACTGTGCCTGGCTAGTATCCTGGGGCCTCCCCTGTGAGGTGTCCAACCAGGGGCTGCATGGGCAGCCTGAGTGTTCACTGGTCTTCCAATAGGGGGTGTGGGCAGTGACCTCATGGCTGTTCTGTCCCCTGGTCCTCTTGCTGGAAGGTGCCGGCCTTTTCCTCCCAAGGCCCAGGGGTCTCAGTCACTTTCGTTGTGACTGGGTCATAATGTCTGACAGCCACAGTGTAAAGGTGGAAAGGTTCGTCTTGGTGGTGTTAGCCCACAGGGGCTGGTTTCCAGGCAGCGCGGTGTGGTAGAAGGGCCTGGTATCCAAGGAGGCACCAGGAAGAGACGGGACCTTTCAGGCCACACCCACAGGTACCCAGCTTGTTGACCAGACCCTTCTTCCCACGACATACCAGTTCTGTTGCCCCATGGTCCAATCACCTTTCAAAATCCCTGCCTAGGAGGCTTTTGAGAGATGAGCCGTCACTCCAGGCCAGCTAGCTTTCCAAAGTCAGAATCTTGGGGCTCTGGAGCCCAGGTTCCCACAGATGGAGACCAACAGGCTCACTGTATTTCAGGGTTGGTCCCCCATGCAAACTCCATCCTGGGATTTGTTGGGAGACACCAACCCTGGAGAGGAAAAGAGGAGACCCCGTGTTAGCAGGACCCCTGGCTACCCTGGAAGGCAAGTGCTGCCTCTGTCCAGCAGGGTGCTGGGAGGCCCCATGTGCAGCAGGACTGGGGCCCTCTCCCACGTTGACCCTGCATCTGGGGATGCCATAGTGGGCCCCAGAAATGGGTGTTGACCTTGCTCTTGAGAGCGTTGGGGACTCGCTCTTGAGCTAACCTCAACAGAACTCTCAGTCACCTTGGACAAGGACCTTGAGGAATGCAGAGAGGACCCCCAACCCGTGCAGGCACAGAGGAGGGTGGCCCTGCCTCCCAGCTCCTCCTCCCGGCCTCACTGGCGCCGAGGTAGGTCCTCTCTCATCCTCCCCACTTCAGAGACAAATTCAAGGAGCCGAAGCTCCCGTCCTGTCCAGTGCCACCCCACTGGACAGGCAAGGAACCAGTGTGTATTTGGACCAGGACAGCTCGGGCCTCAGGACCAGGATAGCTCCATCTGGGCGGCAGCAGCAGTACCAGGAGGCCAGGAGTCCACGTGTGCATAGCCTGGAGGCAGGGGGAGAAGGGGGGGCCCCTGAGTGTCCCCAGGTTGGATGCCCCTCCCTCTAGCATGTGTCATCCTCTCAGGGGCAGCCAAGGGTGAAGGGTAAGTGTCCCGGGTGGGGGACCAGAGGGTGACGTCACCGCCACTCTTAGTAATGCCTTGGCAAAGCCTGGAGCTCCCACCTTGGGAGGGAGAGGGAGGAGGAGGGGCAGCAGGAAGGGAGCCGTAGCAGGACACTGGGAAGTCGGCCACATGCGGGCACCTGGCCAGGAGCACCTGGAGCTAGGCCTGTGGGGCTGGGCCCTCTGGGAAGGAGAGACACCCTTGAGACTCTGGGCAGGGACTCTGGAAAGCGGTGTCCACGTCAGACTGAGGTTGCAGAGTGACCCTCAGACTCTGCCTGTCTGCCTGCCTGTCTGTCTGTCTGTCTGCCAGGCTGTCCCTGATCGATGTCCAGCTGTCTGGCTGTCTGACAGCTCGTTGCCATCGCTTGCTGATAACTCCGATCCACAGCGGTGGTCCTGGGAAGGGACGAGTCCCTGTCCACATTCCTGCCCAGCGCAGGGTCACCTCCTCTGAGTACGGGGTCATGAGGCCAAAAGGAAGGGGACGAGGAGCATACCCGTGGGCCGGTGCTTGGGGACAGAGCTGGCTGCTGCGGACCTCCCTTGGGAGCTCACACGCAGAGGGGGACAGAGCCACGCCATCGTGGACACCCACCTTTTCTCACAGAAAGCAGAGACCAGAGGAGCTGGGCACAGGACCACCCCCCCCAAGTCCAATGACTCTTCTGACCACTGTTAGGTGACAAGAGTGCTTCACTTGCACAAACTTGCAAGGATGGTGCAAAGGGCCTGCAGGGTCACCGGCGTCATCCACAGTCTGGCTGTGACTCTGGTGACATCGGATCCCCCGCCGCTCCTGCCGCGCCCTGCAGGCAGCCCCTGGAGCAGGCTGGGCCTCTTCCCTCCTGGCACAGATCCTCCAGCTCTGTGACCCCAGATGGCTCCTGTTGTCTTTGTCCTCAGAGGCCACAGGGAGGGCAGGTCTGGAAGGGAGCGGCTCTCTCATAGGTCCTGCTGTCGGAGCTTCTGCTCATGGGGCCTGGCAAGGGTGGGGCTGATGCCGGGGGTTCCTTGGGCCCCATGACCACAGAGCTGGACCCCACACACCTCCCCAGGGGCTGCCTCCCCAGCCTCTGGCTCTCCAGGGCCCCTGTGCAGGCTGCCTCTTGTGTCTCCTCCTGAATTTGCAGGGCCACAGCACCCAGAGGAGGGGCACAGGGTGGGAGAGGAGGGAGGGGAGGACGGAGGAGCTGTATTTTGGGAAACACCTGGGCAGACCAGGTCCCTGTCCTCTGCCCACCTCCAGGCTCCCAGCTGTCTCCTTCCACTTATTCCTAGCAGGTGGCAGCCCCTTCTGGTCCTTTCAGATTTCCTTGAGGTTCAAGGGATACAAGGTGCCATGTTCCGGTCCTTGGGAAGGTGGGGACTCAAGAACAGGACCTCACATCTGCATGCACTGATATGCCTTGCCCCCTGGTCAGCTTCCACCCTCCTCCCTGCCCCCCACCCCCACCCCACTCTCTCCTCTCCAGGGGCGCTGACCCACCCCCAGCCTGAGTACCACATATGTCCCAGCTTAGCTCCTCCTCCAGTGTCCCCAGGTAGAGCACACAGGGCTCCACACACTCAGCTACTCAAGTGGGGCCCTGAGTCCTTTGGGGGTGCTGGGGTGACCAGCTAGTCCTGCTGCGGCCCTTGGTTCCCTGGGGCCCCAGGTCTGGAGCCCTGCTGTAGACCTGCACATAGGCACACACACACAGTCACAAACTCACACCCAGCCCTACAAACGCATGTACAGTCAGACTCTGAGGGACAGAGGTCCGTGTCCGGCTCTTCCTATGGCTGCACTTCAGGAGGGGGCGAACTTCCAAGAAGTGTAGGCCAGGGCATAGCAGGGACAGGGACAGGGACAGCAGGGCAGGGAGCCAGGCGCAGCCCCAGGGTGCTGGCAACTCAGTCCAGGATGCCAGGAGGGCAAGCTGGGGGCTCTGGAGGCTGGCCAGGCGGCCAAGCGCCAGCCAGCACGACTTCTCCTAGGAACCTGGCAGCCCGGAGGCTGAACCGGCCGAGGGCCTGGGTGGCTAGGGGTCTTAGTACGTAATGCAAACATGCATCCCACCTCGCCCCTTTGGCTCCTCTGGGAAATGGGGTGTCACTGAGATTTCTACACCCCCAGGCCCCCAGGACCCCTTTGTACCCCTCCTGTCCACTTCCACACAGATCTGGACTCCCGGGTCACATGGGGTGGGGGACTCGACGCAGCTGGCCAGGATCCTGGCATGTGCTGGAGGTCAGAACCGGGCTGTGTACCCCTCAGAGGCCTGCGGCTAAGCCCCTGCCCAGGGTGGGCAGGGCACAGTGCCCGGAGCCTGGTGGCAGGACATGGAAGTGGTCCAGCAGCTAAGCAGAGGGGTGGCAAGGACCAAGGCTGCTCTCGGCACCAGCATGGTGGAGCGTGCAACTGGGCACTTACGTGCCCCTGGGTGTCGGCTACCACCCCCTGGCTGGCTGGCCTCAGCACCCACGTTAGTAGCTGCACCAGCTCTTGGGACACGGGACACTTTCAACGGCCCCCTTCTTCTCTCAACCTGCCCTACACAGAGCCCGGGGGAAAATGTCAAAATCCTGTTGAAAATGTCACAGGACCATGGAGATAGCTCAGCAGTCTAAACGCCTGCCTGGCAAGCTCAAGGACCCAGGTTCGATCCCCAGGACCTACCGCATGCCACGCCAGCCCCAGAACCAGGCGTGGTGGAGCACACCTGTAATCCTGGTGCTGGGGAGGCTGAGACAGGAGGATCACTGTGAAAAAGAAAGAGAAAGATTTTTAAAATAAAAATTAAAAAACCCACCACAGCTGTGGAAGTCTCTAGATCCTGCTCGAATTCAACCAAACCTCCAATCAAGTCCTGTTGGCGCAACCCACTTTTCTCACTGCAAAGTAGGAGGATTTGTTTGGGCATAAGGAGGCACATCTGCGACTCTGGCCACCAGAAGGCTGAAGCAGGAGGAACGCTGCCAGCTGGAGACCACTTTGGGCTACACAGCGGGTTCAAGGCACATCGAGACTCTGTTCAGTGCCCAAAGTGCCAAGACCCCTCACTCACCCCACGTTGGTAAAAGGACCTCAGGGCTGAGTGAGGCGCAGGGTAGGGACCCAGAAAATGTACCACGGCACAAAGAACATTTTGGAAGCAGGCACCTAAGAGGCAAACCGTTTGCAGGCTGAACTGAGGCTGCATGGGAAAGACAGCAAGCACCAGAGGCCGCCTGTCCCCGCTGCCTTCCCAGCAGCAGAGGAGGCCCCGGGGCAGCGGAGAGCAGGCTGAGGCGCCGTGGTGCCCATGACGTCAGCGCCTGTGTGTGGAATACATTACGGCCCAGCGCGGCTGCGGCCAGCACAGACAGGCGGGCAGATTCACAGCCCTGGTCCCCGGGGACGGACTCCGGCCCAGGCTCGTCTGTCTTGACTGTGGAGCGGCTCGCAGCAGCAGGCCTGCATCTCCTCTGAATTTTTTGTTTTTCTATCTTGTTTTTTGAGTCAGGGTCTCACTGTGCAGTCCAGGCTGGCCTTGATCCCACTGTGTGACCCAAGTTGGCTTCGCATTCTCAGCAGTACCCCTGTCTCAGCCTCCCAAAAGCTGAGGTTACTGGTGTATCTTTCTCTGTACACGGAGACGTCAACACCAGCCCTCAGAGATCCCTGGGGAGGTAACGAGGCCCAGGGCCGGGCCTGGCATGCAGCTGGCCCTCAGCACACGGTGGCTGTCGTGACTGTCACAGCCATTGCTGTACCAACCGGCGACTGCCATTGGATCCTGAACCCTGGGCTGAGGGCCCAGGGCAGCAGCATTTCTATAACCCAAGCCTTAGGCTGGGCTCAGCAGGCGGGAACCTGTCACAGGCAGGTGGGGAGGAGCAGGTGACAGGCTCAGCGGCCCGTGGTAGCCAGGCTGGCCCAGCTTCTTGGTACAGCTGTGGTAGGGTAGGGAGGAGGCTGGAGGACGGGTTGGGCACACAAGCTTTGGCCGCAGCTCAAAACTGGCACGGAAGGAACCCAGTTCCATGCCCTCCAGGAAGCAGGTCTGGAGGGACGAGGTAGGGGCTGGGATGCCAGGGTCCCTGGGACCTTGGTGGCCCGAGCTAGGCTCCTCGGGTATGTGCTGGGCTGGAATGTTGGCTGTTGGCTTCCCCCACCCCACAGCTCCCAGATCCCCAGGAGGATCCCCAGTTCTTTGGTCCTTCATGAGGAAGAGGTGTGACTCTGCCCCTGACAGTGCCCACCGGCAGGGACCCAGGGCCACCCCTGTCCTGGGGGCTCCACCCACTCAAGTCTCTCCTATCCTAGTGCCTTCCTGGGAGACATGAGGCCCCATTCCCAGGGATGCCTTGAGCGTGGGGTTAGAGTCCCCACTTTCCTGATGCTGCTGACAGGAAAAAGCCGGGATCCCTCCCACGCCTGGGGAGCTAGAGCCCTATGACTGTGGAGTGGGGGTCCCTGGAGTACAGAGGAGGGGCTGCTGGTGAGGTAGCCTGATTTGTATCTGCGGACATGTGTGTGCTGTGCATGCACACGTGTACAGGTATGTGCGTGAGGTCCACGCTTACCAGAGCCCTGGTGGCAACAGGGTGGCTGCTCTGGGCCTAAAGGGTGGCGTGAGCTGTGTCCATGGAGGACGCATGGGGTGTGGGGATGGCAGAAAGAACGAGATAAGGGTGAACCTTAGTGCATAGGCTGGAGGACCCCAGAGGGCAGCCAGGCGTGGGGCTATGTCCTCTGCAGGAGGAGGAGGTGGCATGCCGGGCCCTGGTGACTGGCTGCCCCCATGTTCCTGGTGTCCCCTGTACACCCGATGACTTCCTCAAAGACTCCAAGGCTGGGGCCAGCAGCTGTGCTGGCTGGGGCAGGTGGAAGAGGTCCAGCTGGCAGGCACTGGGCCTTCCTGGGCTCTCCCCGGCAAGCAGCACCAACTCCATGGGCACCACTACCAACTGGCCATGACCAGGCACCCGGGGGTTCATCTGTGCCCGTTGGCCCAGCGGCTTCTTCTTGAAGCGCTGTCGAGGTTACGTGTTTGTGCGAGTCCTGAATTTCCGCCAGGAACATTTCTCCTGGCAGCTCCACGTGAGGACAGCTCAGGGAAGGGGAGCTGTGGAGCTGACAAACTTGCCCTTTTCCCTTTGGCCACTAGGAAGCTCAGAGGCAAACTGGAGGCTCGGGATAGCGTGGACTCGAGGATGGTGGCTGCGGTAGTCAATCCGCAGTCCAACAAGCCAGATTGATGGAGCGGAGCTGAGGAGTCTGAAGCTGAGTGCGGACAGCCTTTATCGACGACCAGGAGGTGTGTCTGGGCAGTAAACCCAGGAGTAACTCAGCTCTTTATTTCACCTGTGCCTACGCTTCCTGTGAAATTTTTTATTTTCACACCCACACTTCCTTTGTGGGATGGAGCTCTTCTGGGTGCTGCTGGCCCACCTCCCTGTGAGGTGACAGTCTACAGCCACATTCTACCAGGGCCTGAGGATCTAAAGTGTTCGGAAGTCGCTTTGGACAACAAACGCAGGCTCCTGAGTCCGCTGTGGGGGTGCTCTAAGCCACACACACACTCCGAGTTTGGGGCAAGCCTGAACCATCAAGACTCTGTCTCAGAAACCCTACACAAGAACGAAAAAGGAATACTCCCACCCCTGATCTGCTGCTCCAGCGGCCTGCGGCTCTGGCACCTGTGGAGACACAGGGCTTCGAGGGCACCAGGGCCACGGGTTTGGGAGAGCGCGGTGTGGCTGATAACCAGCCTACTGGGCCAAGGCGGCAGCGCCCCCTGGTGGGCCATGCTGAAACTTCCTGTCTGGGGAACCCAATGTTGGAAATCAGGGTTGTCCCACACTAGGCCAGCCCCAGCTACCTCGAGAGACACCGTGTCAATTCCCCCCAAATACAGTTTCCCATTCCATCTCAAAGGGGCCCTGGATTCTGCCCGCGTGACTCCATGCTTTTGGTATGAGAAGGGCTCCTACCTGAGATTTTTTTGGTGTGTGGTACCAGGGAGCTTGCCAGGCAAGCACTTATTCCAGTGAGCTATTCCACCCCCTCCACTACCTGAGATTCTTTTTTTTTTTTTGCCGTACCGGGGATTGAACTCAGGCCCCTGAGCTGGTCAGGCAAGCAGTTACTCTACTCTATCTCGCCAGCCTTTACCCAAGATTAACAAACCTGGATGCTCTAGAAAGATGCTGCCAGACCTGCTGGGAGAAGCCACCCTGGATGTTCTAGGGCAGCAGGGAGCCCCCACTTTTCCCAGCTGCAAGCCCTCCCCACCCCCAGAGGCAATGCCCCCACCATGTCCCGCAGGATTGTTACAAACCCACTTTAATAGTCCTGGAGCCTGTGGTTTGTTTTACAGAACTGAACACACGAAGCCCACCCGCCCCCACCAAGCGCAGGCTCAGCCCCTGCGGCTGGGAGAGCAGGGGACAAGGGCCGGGGACAGCTGCAAGCAGGGCCAGCCCAGCTTCTCCTTGCTTCTGCAGGACGCAGGGCCAGTCTGTGCCACACCCCGGAGGGCTGCTGCGTCCCCAGCAGGCGTACCCTATCCCCACCCAAGGCACTCGGCGTGGCCCAGACGAGCTGAGCTGCCGCCGATGCTGTCTTGCCACCTTCCGTGAAAATTCGCGAAACCAGACACGATTGGAAGGAGACCCACCCTGTGGGCAGCGCGGACCTCGTGCCGCCCTCGCCCATCTGGTGCATTTGTCCTGCAAGCAACGCAGGCAGCTGCCCAGCAGGACAGTGGGGGGCGTGGCCCCTGCAGCTGCTAGGAGTCCCCAGGTCAATGGGTGGTGAGCAGAGGGCCCACTGGGCCACTGGGGCTCAATACCATGGGCAAAAGGCATGGACAGAGGTGCCGGCCCCAGGAAGGCCCCACTCCCGGCCAGCACGGTGAGGAAGGGGCGGGGAGGAGCCAGGGCCCTGGGCGGCGTCGGGTAGGAGATGGGGCAGGAAAGGGGGTAGCGGCCCCTCAGTACTTGGGGACTTTGCTGTAGTCTTCAGAGCGGATGTGCCGGCACAGGCAGATGGATAGGAGCATGCCCAGGAGCTGCGGGGGACAGAGGTGTCAGGGAGGCGGCCCGTCCAGGCCCGGGGTCCCCTCCTGTGATCCAGGGCAAGCAACTTGGGTCTAAGGTCATCTGGAAGGCAGGCGGCAGAGGCCCAGGAGGGACGCCGCCAGACAGGATTCTGCAAGAACCCACGGGACCCTCCGCCCGGTGGCCACGCCCACCCAGGACCCGGCCGAGGGCAGGGGACAGACCTCCACGGCAGCGACGCCCACGCACACGCCCAGGATGATGCCCAGGTTCTCCTGCAGCCACGTCTGCACCTTCTCCCTGCAGCCCTGCAGGGACACGTGGCTGGTCAGCCCCTGTCCGGACGTGCAGGGGTGGGGGTGGGGGTGGGGTGGGGGCCTGGGACCGCTGCAGGCCGAGCGCTCACCTCCCTGTACACCGGCCACTCCTCGGGGCTGTTGTGGACCTGGGTGGAGTTGGGGAGGCTGCAGAAGCCCGTTATATTGGATAAGTTGACCTCGTCGCTCTGGTTCTTGCAGGAGCAGGGGTAGACGACCTCACTCGCGTTCATGAGCGCCGCGTTCTCTGTCCAGTTGGCGAAGCTGACCCAGCCACAGCACTTCACCTGGCAGGAGGCACGGGTGGTGACCCACGGCCACCAGACGCCACGTCCCTCCTCCCACCCCGGGCTCAGTCGGGCCATGTCCAGGCCCCTGGGGGAAGGGGCAGCAACCGAGCCGCCGGGATTGGAGGAAGCAACTTTCGGGCTAGGCCAGGTGGCACTCGTCTGCCATCCCAGCACTCAGGAGGCTGAGGCGGGAGGAGCGCAGCAAACGGGAAGCTGACTTGGCTACGTGACGCTTTTGAGGCCAGTTTGGACTGGGCAGTGTGACCCTGAACCCAGAAACGAACAAAAAGAAAAGTTTCCTTCCGTATAAAAGGGGACACAAAGGCTCGGAAAGTACGGCTGAGGTGGGCACGGGCCTGCCATGCCCGGAGGGAAGGAGCTCAGCTAACCCGCTCTGCTACTAGATGCGGGCCTGTGCATGGCTGGAATTGGGCTCTGAGCTTCCAGGTCACCAAAGTTCGGACGGTCACTTCTGCTGTTTTACAGGAGAAATCGGTACCCTTTGTGGGGAAGAAGGGCGTGCTCACAGGCACAGCTCCGGCTCTAGGGCTGCTGGCACTAGGGCGCCATGGGGGGCCGGGATGAGGGGGTGAGGGTGCGTGGTTTTCCCCTGGCTCCTTTGCAGCCAGCAAGGGGCGCCAGACGCCAGCATTTCTTTTTGCTTTGGAGACAGGGTCTCATTGTCTGGCCCAAGAGGCTGGCATGGAAGAACTGCCTTAGCCTTTAAGTGCTGGGTTTATGGGTGCGCACCAGCACCTGGGCTCAGGCAGCAACAGGTTTTCGCTTCCTTATTCCAGCTGCCTGGCTGACTCCTCCTCCCTGGCCTAAAACCTGGTCCCTCCGGAGGTGAGGGCATCCCCCGCCCATCCTGTGTCAGAGCCCCAGAAGCGCCCACCCAGGCCCTGCGAGACACCCACTCACTTGCGCCTGCACGTAGTCCCAGGCCTCCTGCAGGCTGTCCTCACTGCTGGCGTTATAGTTCCGGATGAGCTTCGACACCACGGTGCCCATCTCCTCCTTCAGCTGTGGAGGGGGGCAGAGGGGCGATCAGCTCCCGCTGACTTCCGGCACCCTTGCTCACCTGGCCCGGCGTGGCCAAGTCGCTGCTGGAGCTCGCCCGTGGGCTCCTGCCACTCTCAAGAAAGACGCCCTCGCCTTCTCAGCGGCCACCGAGCCCTCTGTCCCCTGCCTTTCTTGCTGTGCTCTTTGACGAGAGCCCGCAGACCCGAGTGTGGTTCTCGCCTCTGCTTCCTTCCGGAGTCTACTAGATGCCACCTTCCCGGCCACGCTTCCTGTGCGCACCCAGCCTGAGACGCCATGGGTGAGCGGTCTGGCTGTGGTTTCCCACTGCCCAGAGGACAGAGTTGGGAGAACCGGGCCAGGAGACTGCATCAGGGCCCTGGGACTGGTAACGGAGCCTCGGCCCTGTTCCGGCTGCGCCACCACATCTGAGCCAGGAGTTGAGCTCCCTGTGACCCCAGTGAGCAGCGCCCCGCCTCCAGTCACCCACAGCGAAGGCTGAAGGCAAACAAGGCGCTGGAAGATGTGCCGTTTCCATGGAAACCACCTCAGGACACCGTGGGCCTCAGGGACCACGTGCTGGGGCTAGCGAAGCTCAGGGCTGACAACGCCTGTCCACGGGATGGCAGTCTCTGTCCCAGAGGCCTGTGTTGGGACCTGAGGGACCATCGCCTTGGCAACAGGAGGGGGCGGGGCAGAGGTACCAGCGATACCAGGGCTCAGCGCACCCAGAGGAACTGCTGGGTCCTCCCACACACTGGCCCTGTCCCCTGGCCGTGGTGGGCAGGTGTGAGGCTCCCACTATCACTCTGCCACACTGAAGTGTGGGGACACTGTGACTGGCAGTGACACAGGGGCTCCCTCCCCTCTGTCACCCTCAGCATCTCTGGAGACCACAGCAGGACTCGTCCTGTCCTCCAAGGATGAGGACTTCCTGAGAAGGGAACCAACTGAGGACAGCAGGGCCAGTTGGGGGGGGACCCAGGCACGTTCACCTGGGTGACCTCGACCCGGGCAGCCAGGAGCCCAGCCCAGTGCTGGCTGTGTGATCAAAGCCCGGAGCAAACAGCAAACACAGGCTCTGCTTTAAAGACTGCTGAGGGCCAAGGTTGGTCGGGCATGTCTGTGGTCTCTGCACTCTTCGAGGCTGAGGCAGGAGGATCCCTAGCTGGAACCCTGCAAGGGCAGCTCAGGGACTCGGGGAGACCCTGTCTCAAAATAAAAAGAGCCTGGGGTTCAGGCCAGTTCCAAGGCCCTGACCACACAGCAGGAGCCATGTGACAGATCTGGCCCAGGGACAGGACCCAGGCGGGCAAGGCTCTGGGGCCCTGAGCGTCACCCCCTGGTGGAGATAACTCAGATTCCCAGCTGGAGCCTTCCACTCACCCTGCAGTGACGCTCTTCACAGAGCTGGAGCTGGGACTGTGGCAGGGAGTCAGGTGCCAGCTGCCACCCCAAGGCCAGCATCCCAGAGCCAGCGGGAGCCAAGAGGTTCCTGGCCACCAAGTTCCCACATAGGACCTGGACGTAGACCCTGAGCCCACGGGAGTCTTCTCCTCCCCTTCAGGAACAGAAAGGTCACCTGTCCCTGTGGGAGTTCAGCCACCCCACCCCTGGGGAAACCGAGGCACAGGTCAGGGCATTCCCATGGCTGCTTGCTCTAATGGGAACCCTGGAAGCACTGCACTTGGGGCTTGGAGGGATCCCTGACTTTCCTGAGCACCCCAGGGGGCCCCTGCCCAGGCTGGGTGAGCCCCTGCCATGGTCTCCCAGACCCCTATAGGCTGAGCCCCGCCCACCCTCCAGGTTGGTCAGCTACCAAGGGCCACCTGGTCCCACCATTAGGGCGGCCACCAACGGAGACAGAGTCACACAGCCAGCTGCAGTGCGGACCCAGAAGCCAGTACGCAGGCCCAGGCCCCAGCTCTGTCCCCATGCGGCCAGATGCACAGAGATGGGGACCAGTCCACTGCAATTGCTACTGCTGGGCCCCGGGGCTGTCTCTGATTTCAGAGGTGCAGACGAGAGATGGGGCCGGATGACAACAGCAGAGGAAACCGAGGCACAGCCGGTTGGAGCACGGGGGTCTCGGAGCATCAGTGCTCCCTGCTCTGTACGGCGTCACCAGCTGGGGCCGGGTCCCTGTCCCCACCTACAGGAGCGCAGCCCATAGCCTGGATCCCACCCTGCAAGACCCAGGCCCCCGGACACTCTGCAGGAACAGACCCTGGAAAGGGATGGGGTTTATCCCCTTTGGGACTTCCAGGAGGCTAGGAAGGGACAAAGGCCCCCCTCCCTCCAGTGTGGTGCAGCCAGGGCACCCAAAGGCCCCGGAGTGGCCCCAGGTGAAGGCCTGACCCCATGACCCCCGTGCTGGGAAAGGAGTTCCGCTGGCCTAACCACTGGCTTCCTGTCTGTCTCACAGCCAAATGAACTTCCTCTGTTCTCTGAATCCACTATTTCCCCTTTTGCTTTGGCTACCAGGAAACTCAACACTCAAGTCAGGGACAAGAGGATTTCTCCTGGCACACGTTTTGCTCTCTTGTTTTGGTTTTAGTTACCCTGTTAGGAGCCAGCTCCGGTTCTCCTGGAAAGCAGGCTAGGTGTGGATTATAAACAAGGAACAAGGATTCAGGTGAGAATGACCACCATGAAAATGTCATCCA
The DNA here is from genome assembly GCA_004027915.1 of Capromys pilorides. Lineage (NCBI taxonomy): Eukaryota > Metazoa > Chordata > Mammalia > Rodentia > Capromyidae > Capromys > Capromys pilorides. Next base: position 26,988 of record PVKN010002598.1, on the reverse strand, counting down.
CGTGGACTCAGAAGCCAGGATGCCTGGGTTCCAATCCTGGCTCTACCGCTTCTGCGCTGTGTTACTTTGGGCAAGTTGCCTCACCTCTCTGTGTCACAGCTCCCATTGTATGTGGAAGGCTTCCGAAGATGCCATGAGCACTCACCAGGCCCCACAAATGATCTCCGGGACAGACACAAATCCCAGCAGTCCTCCCTGCCTCCTCCTCTCTGTGCTTCTGTCTTTAGAGTCTAAAAGCCCAACACTGGCTTCCCAGCCCGGTGCTGTGGCAGCCACCTTGTAACCACGAGGCCAGTGACATCCTGCTTAAAAGCCAACACAGCAGTGTGGATGCTCCAAGCCAGGGTCTCTGAGCTTCCAAACCAGGCTGCTGTCCTCTGAGCCCTCTCCACAGACTCCACAGAACAGGAGGTGTCTGTCTGTGACGAACAGTGGCTTCTAGTCCCTGAGGAGGCCAGTCCAGGTTGGGGTGGAGACTCACCTTGCCCACATTGAAGTAGAAGAGCGTCCCGGCCACCACCTGGGCGATGAGGATGAGCAGCAGGAAGGCGAAGTACTGGGCAGAGTGGACAGAGGTCAGTGGGTGGCGCCCATCTCCCACCCCGCGCCCCGCCCACAGCTGGGTCCCGGACTCACCAGCCCCAGCAAGCATCGGACCTCTTTGATGGCTCCTATGCAGCCCAGGAAGCCCATCACCATGGTGACTGCGCCCACGCCGATGAAGACATAGGCGCCCACTTGCAGGGAGCTGTAGGAGGTTTCTAGGAGGAAGGAGGGGAAGTGGCGCACTGAGGGCAGGGTCCTCAGGGACGAACTGGGCACCAAGGTGCACGCCTGTGATCCCAGCCCCCGGAGGCCGAGGCAGGAGGATCTCCTGAGGCCAGCTGCGCTACACAGCGGGTCTAGGCCAGCCTGTACTACACAGTGAGGCCCTGTCTGACCTGGGGTGAGCCATCAGGGACCGGCCTCCTCGCCCCCGGGGGCTGCCTCCCCTGGTGTGCACCTTCCCCCGATCCAGCCTGGCCTGCAGCCTGCTCTAGTTTCCTCCTCGGCCCACGCGTTGCCTCTTCCCGCTCATTTTTGCTCCCGCCACCCGAGAGACTTTCGGCAGGGTGAGACGGTCCCTGTTGCGCCCCCTGCTGGCAGAGTGGTGCCTAGCTCCGTAAGGGCAGCACGGGTGTTACTAAGGCGCCTTGGGACGACTGGCAGGGGGCGGTGTGGACCGTCCACACAGGCTTCCTGATGTCAGGGACCAGGAGGGCCGGCTCGGGCAAGGCAGCCCCTGGCCATTCGAGAGCGGAGCAGAGCAGAGGAGCCCAAGGGCCGGGGCGAGGGCCCTTCCGGGCTCTTGGTGTCTCCTCCAGGAAGCCCTCTGAGATCACTGCTCTGCTCTCCCAGGCCTCTGGGCTGGGCTGGCAGGGCAAGGCGGGCGTAGGTGTCATGCGGGGCTGTGTCCCGGCCAGGTGTACCCCAGTCACCTTCCTGTGCTGTACAATGAATGTCCCAGAGGTCTGGGTGTAGGATTTAGGGTGGGGACAGGTGTGTCACACAGGCCTGGAGGGGCCCTGGCTCCCAGCGCTGACTGCACGTGCCGCTGTGCGACTCGTAGCAGGTTGTGGCCCTCCCAGCCTCAGTTTACACCTTGTGCAGTGCTGGCTAGAGTTTCTGAGCCTGGGCTGGCTGGAGGTATGCAGGGACCCCAGGCTCAGGCTCCACCCACGCCGGTGACTCAGATTCTGGGGCATGGGTGAGGCTCAGGCCCTGGGGTTTCTGTGCAGCACCCCGAGCTGAGTGTGCAGGGGACCCTGGGACCCTCGCAGCACTCCGGGTGGCTGAGGCTGAAGAGTCTCAATATCAAGCCACCAACTTAGGCCTGTGCTAGAGCACTGTGTGAAGGCCGTGGGGTCACCCACAGCACACGCTCACGTTGAGCAGCTGCCGGGGCAGGGTGCAGCTGGCAGGGCCCTCAGACTCCGCCCTGGGTGCAGCGCCTGCTGGGTCTGGGCAGGGCCTGTCCAGGGAGGAGGAGGGGGCCCATGGCCTGGGAGAGTGCGGAGACTGAGGCAGGACATGCACCCCACAGGAAAGGACCGACAGCCTGGCCACAGGCAGGTCACCCCACTTTACCTCCCCAGGGTCCGGGGTGACAGCTGCAGGCTTCCCTTGCCCCACCCAGCCAGGCTCCATTTTCTTTAAGCCAAGCAGCTGTCCTGGGTTGGAGTTCAAATTGACTGTCTCCTGCACAGCTGCCGTTAGGGCCAGGGAGCCCAGGCCACCCTTGGGTGGGACAGGACACGGCAGGACAAGGCAGGGCATCTGTGTGTGACCTGCGGAAGCCTGGGAGAGCAGAGCAGCAATCCTGGAAGGCTTCCTGGAGGAGACGCCAGGAGCCAGGATGGGCTTTGTCCTCCTCTGGCTGTGCTTGAGCAGCGGGGGACTCCCACGCTGTGGCTCACCCTAACCTGGGCTGCATCCTGACTTAACCATTCTCAGCCTCTGTTTGAGACAAGGTTTCACTTTGTAGCCCAGGACGGCCTCAAACCCAGTAGGATCCTCCTGTCTCAGCCTCCCGAGTGGTGAGATTCTTATTTCTTCATGTGTGTTCTGTCCAGCCCCCCCCGAGGCCGTGGGGAATAAAGACAGATGCCCTGTGAAATGCTGGGACAAGTGGCTTCCTCAGACCCTGGCCACCAGAGCCTCCTGCTCTCCCCTGCAAGCGCGCTCCAGCGGGGACACCGCACTGATCCAGGACGCAGGGCCGGGCCTTATTGTCAGGCACTTTTCTCAGGCTCCCGGGACAAGGGTGCATCCTGGGCACCACCCCCAGGGTGGCAGCAGAGAGGCCCAGCGCTGCCTGCTCTGCCCGCGCCCTCCCTCACATCCCAGCCCCGGGGCTTACGCAGCACAGAGATGAAGCTGGTGCGGTCGGCCAGGATCCACACCCCGAAGCCCAGGATCACGGCGCCCAGGATCTGCGGGGAGCAGCAGTGAGTAGGGGGCACGGGGCAGGCAAATCCCACGAGCTAGAAGGCAGGACCCTGCGGGGACCCCAGGCCTCTTGTCTTTTTTCTTTTTGGTACCTTTGAGATGGGTCTCCCTGTGTTGTTCAGGCTGGGCTTGAACTCAAAAATTAGGAAGGAAGGAAGGAAAGAAGGAAGGAAGGAAGGAAGGAAGGAAGGAAGGAAGGAAGGAAGGAAGGAAGGAAGGGAGGAAGGAAGGAAGACGAGGTTTGACGAAGTAGGCAGGGGTTTCTGGCCTCTTTTTTCCCTCCCCCGGCCAGGCCCCCCGAGTTTACCTCCCAGGTGGGATCACTGGCTGGGCCCTGACATCTGGTGGTTCAGGTCGAGGAGGTGCCACAGATCTAGGGAAGGTGGTCCCTCAAGGCTGGCTGTGACCACCTTCAAGGCTCCACCTTTGCCACCAGCCCCGGTTTTCCCCTCTGCTGTGAACCCCTAACTACAGGTCAAGTCCGAGGCCACAGCTGCCTGAGCTCCCCCACCTCTTTGTTTTATTCTTTCTTTCTTTCTTTCTTTCTTTCTTTCTTTTTTTGGTGGGACCGGGGTTCAAACTCATGACCTTGCACTTGCCAGGCAGGCACTTGTGCCATGGAGCTACCTCCCTAGCCCCTATTCTTTCTTTTTAAAAAAATCATTTATTTATTTAGTACAAGGTCTCGCTACGCAGCTCAGACTCATAATGATCTTCCTGTCTCAGCCTCCCCAGTGCTGGGATTATGGGCGTGCACCACCGTGCCCCATTTCGGTGGCCGGCTGGCTGTGGGGCCAGCACAACATGCTATACTGGGGATCAAATCTGGGTCCTTGCGCTTGCCAGGAAGGCACTTAGACTGCAGAGCTGTCTCCCCGGTCTGCCTGCCAGGAAAGGCAGGGGCCAGGGCCTCCCTTGGACAAAGAGCAAACTCAGTAATACTTTAAAATATAAAATAAAATCAAACACTGGGCACAGTGGCAGGGGCCTGTAGCCCCATCCCCAGGAGGCTGAGGCAGGAGGATCACAGTGAGTCTGAGGTGAGGCTCGCCTGCACAGCGAGTTCAATGCTGGGCTGAATGACATAGTGAGACCCTGTCTCACACAGACCAACTAACTAGCTAAATAAGTATATGAAGGCAAAAAATCTATGATGAGTGATAAAACATGATTAAAGTTTCCACATGATTGATACTATTTTTTTTTTATTTTTAAGTAGCATGTGGAATTGAACACAGGGCTTTTGGGCTGAGTTACACCCCTAGCCCTTTTGAAGCTTTATTCGGAGACAGGGTTTGGCTAAGCCTCTAAGTGGACTAGGCTGAGCTAGAACTTGTGACCCTCCTGCCTCAGCCTCCCAGAGCACTGGGATCGCAGGGCCACCTCACTCGCCTTGTGCTCTACTAAGGACTGTTGCAGGGGGAGGACACTGCCACCTGGCCCCTCTGCTGTCCTCCAGCAGACCTGTCCCTGGGAGCCCTGCATCCTCTGCTCCCCTCTGGTCAGGTGGCCCTGCTGCTGTCATTTTGCACACAGGGAAACTGAGGCCCTGACCTCCTCTTCTGGGGACCGGCAGGTGGGCAGTAGGGATGCTTGGCATCTGTCCTGGGTCTTACACAGAGAGCCAGGGTCTGGGGACAGGAAGGCACTGGAAGGGGACAAAGTCCCTCAGAGGGTAGTTCTTCCTGAGTTACACAGCTGGAGGGGCCCTAGGGGGCCGTGCAGCTCTACTCCTCTGGGAAGGCAGGGGGCCGCCCCTCTGAGGGTTGGGGGATGAGTTGGGAAATTCCCTCTGGGCAAATCTTAGGACCCCCCCATCCCTAAGACCCCAGCTGAAGGACAGGAGTCCCGAGAGGGAGGTCCCCACCGCCCTGGGAGGCGGGTGACTGAGGTGTGACCTCCAGCAGGTGCAGCTGGCCCAGCTGGTGGTCTACCAGAGCTGGCAACGCCTGCGGCTCCTGCTCTGTGAGCCAGGACCGGGACAGGGCCCCACATCCACCGACACCAGCTTTGCTCCTGAGAAAAGTAGCCAAGAAGCCATGGCTCTGAGGCGCTGGCTCAGGAGGGTGCTGGCCACGGTGTGGGGTGCAGTGCGCCCACGACAGGTTTCCCATCTGGCCATCCTGGGAATGGCTGGGTGCCCACCCTGGCTGCAGGCGCCAAGCCTGTCGGCACCCAGAGCCTTCATGTCCCCCCAGCCCCCAGGCAGGGCCTCAGCCTGCAAGCACCCGGGGACACAGGGGTCTGCATCTGTAGGAGCAGGACAGGAAGAGACCCCATCAGACCACACCTAGCTCGCTAACCCTAACGCACGAGGAGAGCGTGTCTGTACCCCCGACCCAAGCTCTGCATCCCGGCTCAGCCCTAACCCCTCTCCACTTACCCCGAGACCCAGGGTTGTCCTGTGCTGCCGGCCACCCCGTGGCCCAGGCCCAGGGCAAGCTTGGCCTCCCCACTGGACAGCTGCTTCCCACAGGCCGGGCCAGAACCTGACCACTGAGTTGGGGGAGCCCAGAGTGGACCCCAAGTCTGGTAGCTAGGATGAGCTGGGGTCGACAGGCAGCAGGGCACACAGCACCGGGAGGATCACCGTGAGTTTGAGGCCAGCCTGGGCTACACGGTGAGCTCAAGGCCAGCCTAGGATGATCTAGCGAGACCATGGCTCAGAAAAACAAACGAATAAAATTGCGCTTTCAGGGACTCCCTAAAGAACATTACGATATTTTCCCCTCTTCTCAAGAATAGTCCTATCTTTGTGAATATCAAAATGATACGTTAAAAACACTGGACCACCACAGGCATCACATTGTAGAACTTGATGCTTAACAGTTTAGGGTGAACCAATGAGACAGAAGAGCCATACCCCCAGTGCTCTGGGGCCACGAGGGCACCACGGCCCACCAGCACCCCACGGTCCATAGCATACACTGGCATGCTGTCCACAGCCTGGCAGCTTGGGGTGCTATCAGGCAGCGCCAGGTCAGAGGGGAGAACCCAAGCCCCAGGAAAGGCAGCTCCAGAGGTGTCACCATGTCCACATCTGGGCAGACTGTGGCTCGGGGCCCTGGTAGGCCTGGGTAGGGGGGCTGTTAGAGAAGGGGGGCCCTGTGCTCGCTGTGCCCAGCCCTAGGCTCAACTCTGGGAGCTTCAGGGTGGTGGTGGCGGGGAGAAGACTGCACAGTATCTTCAGGGTTGGGGGTGCCCCTCCAGTCCACTGCACGGGCTCTGGGAGAGGCAGCAGCGTGGGGACGCCATGTGGGAATCCAGTTCCGCCCCACCAGCACCTTTCTAGACGGTCCAACCTGGGCCGCTGGGAGGACACCCACCACCCACGCCTCCCCAGGATCGCCCTGGGGGGGTCTCTGGATTATCCGATTGCGGGTCACACTTAGATTGCGGGTCACACTTACGAAGAAGAGCAGGTTGAAGAGGAACAGGAAGTACTTGGTGACCTTGATGCAGGCCTCCCCCATGCTGTTGGGCCTGGAGCTCCCTGAGGAGAGAAGGGGGATGTTAGGGGGTGGGCTGGGGAGCCCACACTGGGACTGCGAGCCCCAGAGCATCTCAGTTCCCTCATGGAGAAGCAAGTCACACTGTCACTGGTTCCTGGGGTCGCCACACAGCCGGGAAGCACAGGGCTCAGAGAAGTCTCGGGTCTGATCTAGGGAGGAGGGGGTAGGGCCACTGCCCTGGGGAACGGGACTCTGCAGAGACCTCCCCGCTGCGCCCCAGCTTTGAAACTCGGTCTACACAAGGCCAGGAAGTCAGTGGTGGCCTGAGGAAGACCCCGAAATGAGGCCTGCGGTTTGTCTCACCCTGGCTTCTCAGAACGATCACTGTCCCTGCCAAAGGAAATACGTGTGTATTTTATAAACACGGAAAACCACGAACAGAACTTGTTATCTCTCCAGAGATAAGATCCTTCATCGCTTTAAGCAGCTATACTTCCTCTGTGTGTGTGCATGTGTGTGTGTGCGTGTGCACGCACATGTGCCCCGTGGCATGACGCCTCAGGCTCATCCTGCACAGGCCACTGTCTTCTTCCCTCAGCAACAGTCTGTCTGCTGACAGCCGTCTACTACGTAAATCTACAAGCTCTGGGGGTCCCTCCTCTTGGTCAGCACGTATTAGCATTTCTGGGGCCACAGACTCCCCTAGAACATTCATGCGTAGGTAGCATTTTATCACCAATTTCAGGAACCCCAAGGACCTCAAGGTAAAACCCTAGAGATGCTGCTGGTATGGTGGAACGCGGCCGCAATCCCAGCACCTGGAAGGCTGAGGCCGGAGGTCCGCCTTGAGCTTGAGGCCAGCCTGTGCTACACAGCAAGACTGTCACAAAAGATCAACAAAACCCCCACAGATCTGTGGCGGCACAGGCCTGGAATCCCAGCACTCCAGAGGCTGAGGCTGGAGGATCGCTGACAGAGCCTGAACCTGCAGAAGGTCCCAGGAGACGGGACAAGCGAAGCAGTTTGCCTTCTCCTCCTCCCAAGGCCAGACAGCTCTGTGGGGTGACAGCTGGCCTGGGGGGGCTGTGGGGACAGTGGTGGCTAGGGAGGGGGAGGAGCAGCCACAGGCCTGGGGAACAGAGGCAAAGGGTCACACCCCTTGCCGCTGTGCACGTGCATTTCCGCGGGGTCCCTGCATTTCCGGCTGTACCCACACAAGATCTTGCTCCTTTTTGGCCAATCAGGGGCTCAGAAAAGGTCCCGTGGGGCTGGCCAGGATCCTTCATCTAGCGGGGCTCTCAAAAGGGCCCTTGTTTGGTGGCGAGGAGGCAGCCGGGAACCCCCTGGCTGGGCCCCAGCCTGGGCAGTGCCGGCGTCCAGTGCAGGCCAGAGGCCCGCCTCCCCCTGGTATTCCCGAACTCGGGCAACCTCTGCTGTTCTCCTCATTTGCCCGTTACATCGCACAGTGGGGTAAGCCCTCAGCATCCGAGGGGTAAACTGAGGCACTGAAGGTGACTGACTTGCCCAGGGTCACCAGGAGGTGAGCAGCAAGGACAAAGCCAGGCCTCTGGGCCCCACACTGGAGATAGTGTTTCCCACGCTGAAACCAGCCGGCTCTTGAGTGACAGGTGGCTCAACCAATCGGGACAGCTCTTGGGAGAGCCAGCTGGGGCAGCTGGTGTGTGTGTGTGTGTGTGTGTGTGTGTGTGTGTGTGTGTGTGTGCCTGACAAGGTCTCTGTCCTGCGAGTGTGGGCATGCCTGGCCGTAGAGACCCTGGCACTGGTTTCCCAGGGCCTGGGTTGTGTCCCAGCCCTCCCCTCCCGGGCTCTGGCGGAAACAACGCCACTTGGGCTTGCCGAGAAGTTAGGATTCCGCCAAGCGACCCACCCCTGCCCTCGCCTCCTGTCCACTGCGCTAAGAACGGAGCTGACATTTCTGAATATTAAAAAGACAGAGATTTTAGAAGTGGAAATGCCACGTAACACCATGTAATTCAAACGTCAGCGTCCGCAGCCGCCACCACCACCACCACCACCACCCGAGTCCCCACCCATGATGTTTCTCTCCCGGTCCTGATACTGGTGGCCAAAGGGGCTCCGGGGCGGGGTTTGCAGGAGGAGCAGGATGCTCGGGGCGTGGGCAGCGGTGGAGCATAGATGGAGGTCCAGGACAGACCCAGACCCAGCCGGATCAGCGCATGGCCCCAGCGAAGAGCCTGGCTAGCTGCCGCCTTCCCGCGGGGCGGGTCCTTCTGGCACCCACAGCCTGGAGACAGCGAGGGCGGCGCCTGGCACCCCCGGGGCTCCGTGAGCCTCGCCGGGTCCGTGTCTGTCGTCAGCGCCAGCTGGCTCGGTCCTTGCAGAAGTGAGGGACGAGTGTCTTCTGCACAGAATGTCCCCTGGTGCCCTCTCCAGGGCGCACCTGCTGTGCACGGCGCGGGCGGGGGCTTCCGGCTGGTCCCCGGCCCCCAGGGAATGCAGCATGGACGCTGCTCACGGGACAGCAGGCATGGCGACCACTTCCAGGAAGCGATAACTTAAATTGCCTGAATGCATCATTCTAGGCCAAATCTGCCCATACAGCGAAGCTATTCTGCGGAGGTTCTCCTGCTGTTTTGATTCCCCGGACATCACCTCCTGCATGCTGGACCCCCAGGACAAAGGCTGGGTAGGGGCTCCCTGCTGGTAGCACCAGTTATGGAACCGGCCCCAGAATAGGCTCCCGCATAACACTGCCTAAGTTTGAATATAACTCTAACACCCCTGGGCTGTGACTTGGACACGTGACTGAGCCTCTCTGAGCTCCACTCAGTACACTCATCTGTGAAAGGAGGAAGATGGGACCAGTTTCTCAGAGTTTTCCAGACCGAAATTAGATAACGTGGGTAAAAGGCCTGGCATACAGTTAGCTGTCAGCAAGTGGCAGTTACTGTAGCTCGCCCTGTTGTGCGGTAACTTCTGCTTGCCCACTGCCCATGCAGTGATGCTGGAGGGGGAAGATTGCATGCTCCTTACGGGGACCAAGTAGGTGCTTGAAAATGCCGCTGAGTGAGTAAGTCAATGGGCAGATACATGGACGGATATATGGAAGGATGGAGGATGGATCAATGGCAGAATGGAAGGATGGGTAGATGGATAAAGGAGTCGGTGGATGGATGGGTGCATGCTTGGTGGATGGATGGATGGGGTGGGAGGAGGGCACTGCCACAGGACACCACTACGTGGCACCTTCAGGTAGTCAGGACCCACTGCCCCTGAGTCAGCCGAGATGACACTAGACCTCTTCTGTCCTCACCCAATGGGGTGCCCTGGATACAGGACCCACTGCCCGGCCTCCCCACATCTTTGGGGGCAGGAGGTGGGGCTGATCAAGGCTGGGGTCTCCAGGGCCACCTCTCTGTTTTGTCCTTTCCCACGAGTCAGTCCCTCACCTGGGCTGAAGGAGTTTTCCAGCCTGGCTGGGGACCCAGAAGTTCCTGAAAAGTGGAGATTAGGGGTATGGAGACCATGGGGATCGTAGCCCCAGAGTCAGAAGGCACAGGCTTGGCCGGGACTCACCTGTCCCGGGATAAGCAGCACAGCGGTTTCCAGAGCAGCTCCTCAGAAGGTGAGTCAGGGAGACACAGACACTGCTGGGGACACAAGGCCGCACGGTTACGGGGGGCGAGAGAAAGTCTCCTCAGCTCACCCTGCATTTGGCTTCTGGCCCACGAGATGCTCAGTGCTGCACACACGTGGTCAGTCCGCCTCAGTTTTCTACCTACAGGGCCCAACACCAGAGGGCCCTTAGAGACGCTAAGGTGGGGCTTTCACAAGTCCCCGCAGTGGGGCACTCCTAGTTCTAAGTGCTGTGGGGTCCAGCAAGGATGGTGAATCGCCACTCTCCCCAGTGGGTACTCAGCCCAATACCTAGGAGCCCACAGGTCTCCTCCTTCCGGCTGCACAGCCCCAGTGAGCCCTGGGCCGCCTCCCTTCCACTGCCACCAGGACCAGAGCGGGCCTGCAGGCCGCAAGTTCCAGCCCTGCCCTCCCAGCCCCTTATCCTTACGGCAGGGAGAATGCTGGGAACATAACCTGCACCTATCTTGTTTCTCTCCAGTTCACACCTCACAAATGGTGCTACCTTCAGTGACTTACTGGCTATAAAATCCAGTCTCAGGGCTAGGGAGATAGCTCCGTGGCACAAGTGCCTGCCCGGCAAGTGCAAGGTCATGAATTCAAACCCGGGTCCCGCCAAAAAAAAAAAAAAAAAAAAAAAAAATCTAGTCTCAAAAGCTGAGCGTGGCAGTGCGCACCTACAATCCCAGCCCTTGGGAGGTGAAGGAGGGAGGATCACTGGGATTTTGAGACCAGCCTGGTTTACATAGTGAGTCCCCATCTCAAAACACACACCAAAACCCAGACTCCTGTGGACTCTGATGGGCTCGCCCTGGTTTGCCCCGTCCTCTACCCTCTCATCACCCCTGCCCCCACACATGGTCACTCGGTCTCTTCCCCACTGCCCCAGGGCCCATGGCCTCTGCCCGCCTCAGGGCCTTTGCACTTGCTGCTTCTCTGCCAGAACCTGATCTACACTCAGATCTCACCACCGGCAGCTCAGAGGAGCCAGCCCACGCCAGCACCAGGCCCGGGCACCAGTGTCTCCAGATGCCACACAGCCCCTTTGTATCCCCACAATGGTGCAGGCTTCTCGGGAGGAGGGGACACACCTGGCTCTGTTACCCTGCATCCCACAGCCCAGAAAGTGCTTTGTCCACAGGGAGCTCTCCGTGTGTGGGGCTGGTCTGAGGAAAAAGAGGGTCTGGACAGGTGGGGAAGCCTGCTTCCCAGCAATGGCGTTACTTCGGGGGGCGGCGTGAGTGGCTTCCCCCAAGACCGCGTCTCTGAATTTCTTTTGGCTCACAAAAGGAACATAGGGACCTTTTCTAGACCACGCACCCCTGGCAGGCTCCTTCTACCCTGGGCCATAGCCTCACAGACTCTGTCTTCTGGCCCCGATATGCCCTCAGCAGGGGCCCCATCCCAGGACTGTTCTTAGGGATCTGAGATGTGCTGGTCTCAGTGCCCCAGCCAGAGGCCCTGGTGTGCTCCTGGGGGTGCAGCCTGCGTACCTGTGAGTCTGATCTCCCCTCTCAGGGAGCCTGGCCTGGTCCTCTGCCCCCGCTAGGGTGCAGTCCGACCTATGGAAGCAGCTGGCTGGAAAAGGTGTCACTTGAAGCTCTGCACCTCTGACCCACCCTTGGCTCCCTTCAGGCTCCCTGCCGGGTCATTTACCCATACAGTATTGCTGTGCCTGAGACCTTTGGGGTCATTGCCCTTTCAAAGGGGCCCAGAGACAGTGAGAGATCAAAGGTTGCATAGTAAGCTGGGCTGAGCACACCCTGGAGGGCTGGGAAATCGGGGTACACAGCTCTGTTCTACCCGCCCCTCCCCTGTCCTTGCTCCTGGGGCTCCTGTGTGGAGAGGAAGGATGGGCACTGGGCTCAGGTTGCACACCGTCTGTGGATCCCACCCCTGGTTCTGCCGCATACCAGCTACGGGGCCTGGGGAAGCTGCAGAAAGACTTCCTGGTCAGTAAATGGGGCTCTGACTAGCCCTGCCCCATGGGTGTGCCGGTCACTTGCCATCAGACGGGCACACAGTGGCCTGGCCCTGTCCTTCCGCTGTGGCCCTGGGCAGTCCACCCCTGTTCTTCAGCTCTTCCAGCTGTAAAATGAAGCTGGACATGGTGGCTCATGCCTATAATCCCAGCACTCAGGAGGCTGAGGCAGACAGAGCACCATAAGTTTGAGGCCAGCCTGGGCTACATAGTGAGTTCAAGCCCAGACTGAACTACACAGTGAGAACCTGTCTCAACAACAACAAAACAATAAACCCAGGGGTAAAATGAACTGGGCCATGAGGTACATGAGGTACAAGGGAGTTGGTGCGTGTTAAGTGCCTGGCACTCGGTAAGCAGTATATAATCCAGACCCAAGAGGGTCAAGGCAGCAAGCAGGAGTTGCTGGTTTCCTGAGCCGCGGGCTGAAGCTGTCTGTGGGCTCCTTGCCGCCCCCATGTATGTGCCCAACCCAGGGGCTCAGAGCCAGAGAGGCTACTGCTGCTCTTAGGAGAGAGGTGGACTTCTGCCCATGGCACAAACAGGGCCTTTGTCCCCAGCTCTGGGCCGGGAAGTCTGGCATGGATCCATGGCACAAACTCAGTCTGTGACTGGGCAGAAACTGGAAGAGGACAGCCCGCCCCGCCCAGCCCTGCACCTGTACACATGATGGCCGCTGGCTCTCTGGACTTTGGCCGGCCAGGCCCACGTTCCCTTTCGTGGCTGACGGGTGGAGCATTTCCTGAAACCCCAGCCCAGGCTGGGGCAGCTCCTGACCTCCTGTTATCACGCTTTGCAATCTCTGGTCTCACGTTCTGTTGTTGTTGTTGTTAAAATCAAAAGAAAATAAAAACCACCACTGTTACTCCGGGCCACGGGAGAAAGGGAGAAACGTGAGGCGGCCAGGCCAGGTGGGATTGGGGTCTCGGGTTTCCCCTAAGACCTAGTTTAATCCCAGGTTGCTGTGTGAACTTGGCCAAGGCAGCTTCTCAACCTTTCTGAGCTCCAAGTCGCCACCCTGGGCCCCGAGATGCCAGAGGACGGACAGGCAGGAGCAGGTTGGGCCTGTGGTTCCTAGACCCGGGCTACCCAGCTCAGCCTACCTGTAACGCACTTGTAGGGGAAAGTGAGAGGCTGTAAGTCAGAGCGACATTTAGGCGCTGTCCCAGAGGGTGTTTGGGAGCCCGAGTCCCAGGAGGATTCTGGGCCGTCAGTTGCCTTTAGAGGCCTGCTCCCAGCCCTGCATCTGAGGCAGAATACCAAAGTGGATCACAGTGTGGTGCTGATTCCTATCTCGTGTCTTAGAGCCATGTGACCCTTGGCCAGCTGCCTGCTCCCTCTGGACCTCAAGGGCCTCGCCTGTGAAATGGGCTGTCCAGGGTGAAGGCAGAGTCAAGTCATTGAGACCTAGGATTCAAGCAGGACAAGGACCAAGGAAACTCGGGCATGACAGCGAGGAACCCCTTCCTCACAGACAGAAAGGGCGTTCCTTGGGAGGACTAACAGACTCATGGCTCCAGACCCATGGCCCTGGGAAGGTCATGTCACTGAGGACTGCGAGTGGAGGCCCAGCAGATGGAAGCCAGGATCAAAAGGGGCTAAGAAAGCACGAGGGAGCCTGCTGCTAATTGATCCCGTCTCCCCAAGCCCAAGCAGGGTCAGGGGCTCCGAGGGTGGCACACCTATCCTGCCCATGCTGCCAGTGACAGTGACCAGCTCAGCTCTGTATCCCGAACCCTCTGACTCAGGAGTCCACGGCCCCACCCACTTGGTGATAGTTTGGGAAGCAGGTGTTGAAGGGGAGAATGCTGGGACCCCAAACCCTCGGAGTCCATGTGGTCAGGGGTGGTACGTGTGGTACGTGGCAGCTGTCACGTTGGAAAATACACAGCATCTCAGAGTCCTGACTGGCTTGGTGTGGTAGCACGTGATTGTAATCCTAGCACTTGGGAGGCTGAGGCAGGAGGATCACCATGAGCCAAAGGCCGGCCTGGGCTCCACCATGAGCCAGTTTTGATCCAGGTGGGCCCAGAGGGCCAGGCTGGTGCTACAAGTGAGCTCAAAGAGGATGACACACCCTCCCTGCAGTGAGTGGGACCAGGGTTCCAGGACCAGAGCAGCTGCCCTTCTAGGGGTAAAGCTACTGCCCCCAGCCATATTCACCATGGTCCATGAGGGCCTCTTGCAGCCTTGTGCCAGGTTGGCCACAGGAAATGGGTGGGTGGGACCGTCTCACCCCCTCTGGAGCAGTCATCCAGTACTACCACCAGTACCTACCGTCTGTGGGCACCACTACCTGCCAGAGACGTGCTGAGCCCCTGGAGGCTCAGTTTACCTTTTGATGGCCCTAGGAGAAGAGTTCTACTTTGCAACCCATTTTAGAGCTGAAGAAACTGAGGCTCAAGCTGGTAAAGACATTGCTCGAGACCACATAGGATATAGAGCTGGGAATGCGACCTGGCCAGGCCACACTGTGTCCAGAAATGCTTAGAAATGATGGTGCCTGCACAGCCTGGCCAAGGCCCAGCCTGGTAGGAGGGTTCCCTAGCCAGGCTCCACACTCTGCCATCAGACTGCAACCTGTGGCCCATCCCGGAGCCCTGCTGGACAGGGACAGTGGCCAGCAAGAGCCGGCTTCTTGGTTGTGGTCCAAGCAGGGCGATTAGCGAAGAGGGAACTGTAATCAGGGGCCCCACATGGTGGCAGGTACCCACCGACCTCGTCATGCCCACCATGGGCCCTGAGCTCAGGAAGTCAGGGTGGTGCCTGCAGGGTTTAGGTGGGCGTCAGTGGGGCATGGGCTCCACCCTGGCTCTGCCTCCTCTTCCTGACACTTAACTTGCTGGTCTCAGTAACACGTCTATAAAACAGGTTCAACCTTCCTCCCTCCCTCCCTGGGTTCTGGGTCTCAGCACCTCCACTGTAGGGACTTGACAGGAGAAAGGACCCAGGGTGCTAGGCACAGTGCCCTCACTCAGCTCCCTGAGCCCCAGAGCTATTGGAAGATCTCCCCAGTGCACTCCAGCTTGGAGCCACCTGTCCGGCCAGGCCAGAGGAGACACAGGCCATGCCCTGCCCACCTGCCGAGGCCCTTCTACAGGCACCTGCACCGCTGGGTGCCAGGCCTTGGTGCCCTCCTTCTGCCCTGGGCCCAGCTCCACAGCATGTAGACAGCCCATGAACATGAGGGGCCTACATGCCTTGATCCAGCCTCGCCTGCTTCGCCTGCCTGGCGCCCTGCATCCCCTTACGGCCTCCTGCCAACCTTGGCCTCCCAGGAGCTGCCTGCCCCAGCCCAGGGTTTCCTCAGACTCCAGCACAGCCCTTGCCCCCCCACCAAGATCCCCAAGCAACCGGCCCCTGGTGACTCAGGGGTGCTGGGGTGCTCATAGGGCCCTAAGGGAGTGGAAGCGGAGGCACCTGGCCCTCAGGCAGCAGTGGCCAAGTCGCAGCAGCGCAGGCCCTGAGACCCCCATGGAGTTCCTTCCATCCAGTCCTGCCCGTGCTCCCTGGCCAGCTGCAGGTGGGAGGGAGGCCGGGACCCAAGTACACCGGTCCCTCCCCTCTTCAAAGGGCCACCAATTTCTGGCCCTTGATGGAGGGTGGAGGCAAACCTACCAGGGCCCGGGGCTCCTTCCCTGCTGGGTGGCCCCCTCCTTCCTCCTGATGTAGTAGTTGCAACACACGATAAAGGGGAACACGCTGGTGACAGCACCCTGGGCTAGGGCGGGGATGACGGAGCCAGGCAGGAAAGGGGCCGTTGCTGCCAGCAAGGTCTGTGACTCCTCGCGCTGCCTGCGCCTTTCTCCTGCTGGCCTCCTGGGTTGTCAGGGAGGGAAGGAAGTTGCCCCAGGTGGTAGGCCTGAAAGTCACAGGTCTGCAGTTGCCTGTCCCTGCAGCACACACAGGCCCAGCCCCGCAGCCTTGCAGCAGGCAGCTGGAGCCACATTGCAGCCTTGCCGCTGGCCCAGGCTCGCTGTGAGTCACCCAACCGGCTTAGCCAGTTCACCTGCACTGAGCCAGGACCCAAGCTCCCCAGGGCAGCTGGGCTGGAGGCCGGCCTGAAGGAATGAGGAAGGCTGGGATTGGGAGACAGAGCCTACGGCATCTGAGCACTAAGATGCGTGAGAGTCTGGAACGGTCTCCATGGACGAGCTCCCCCGGAGATGCCAGGGACCAAGGACCAAGGGGGTAGAGGACATAAGCTGGGTCCTGTCCCCTATAGCCACCAGGGGTCTGGGCAGGGGCTAGGCACGCTGACAGCCTGGACCCCATCTCTGCTCCTCAAGGCCTCCAGAGTAAGAGCTCAGCCCAGACTTTCCTGGGTGCTGGGTGCCTTGCACCCAGGACCCTGTGGCTCAGCCAAGGGCTTTGGGTCCAGGAAGCTGAGGCGAGATGAGGCCTGAGTCCTTCCTGCATCTGGAGGAGCTGCCTGGGGTAGAGAGTGGGCTTGAGATGGCTCTAGTGCCTCGAGTTTGGCAGCCCTGGGCAGCCATTCGCTGCCCTGCCGGCTCCTGGAGTGCTGGACGACCTGTGGGGTGCGGAAGTGAGGACATGCCTGCCACCCACTGCCATAAAGCAGGAGGTGTCGTCATGGGAAACGATGACTCCCAGGAGGTGGGTAGCCTGCCCAGGGTCCCCCAGCAGGCAGCAGCAGAGCAGGGTGTGTGGGGCTAGGTCACCCCGAGGCTGAGGACCTAGCGCTGCAGACCCCCGAGTCCCAGTATTACAGACAGCTAAGTCAGGCAGGAACATCCCAGGCGGCTAGACAGTGCTGGGCCCTGAGGGAGTCAGCGCAGGAGAGGAGGACGCACCAGAGGCGGCTGCAGGCGCGTCCACTGGAGATAAAGAGGCAAAGCCAGGCCTGCGCCGTCCCCAAGGGATGAGCCACATGCCGTGACTGGCACCACCTGGCCCAATAAAGTCCAGATAGACATCAGTCAGTCACCTGGGTGGGTGACCAGGACATCAAGATGCATCGCTTCCAGAAACGCTCTTGTTCCCTCCATAGACACTTGCAACATGACCTGCACCCTTACGGGCCGATACCGCCTAAGCGGCTATTCTGGCAACCTTATGGCCGAGCATAACTTTGTTCCCCTCTGGGGCCCACCTTGTGATTTTACTCTGTTAAACTTCTGGTAGAAACTGGGGTCTGTGCAGCATGCTGGGGCCCCCTCCTGTCTCCCGGGATCTGTATCCTAGTTTTAACTCCCATGGTTTCAAGTTTATTCTACGATTTTGGAGAACACAAGCTCAGCCTATCTGACGTCTGGCAGGTTGGGAGTGAACAGCGTTCCACTGCATCATTAGAGACCCTGGCTGTGGCCTGGCCTTTTTTCTCTGCAGGGAGAGATGGGGGCAGAGGCTGCCTCCCCACCCTCCATCCCCCTCCAGTTTGGACCTGCTGCCACGCCAGGCCAGGGCCAGCTCCAGAGTTCAGTCTTATGTGACGCAGGGACAGAGGCTCTCCTCCCAGCCTAGGCCGACCTGACTTCCAAGGGCCCAGGGCAGGGCCTGGCATGCACTGATGCCCAGCCAACGAGGGCTCCCATCCCGTTGCTGTGCCTGCCAGCCAGAGCTCAAGCCTGGCAGGAGAAAGTTTCCAGCCTTTCGGAAAACCTGCCTAGAACAATAACCGGGAACTTAAACCAGCCAGAGAACATGGAGCTTGGAGGAGATCGGGTTACCAGGCAGACAGCAGCTGGGACCTGCAGCGGCCCAGTAGAGGAGCAGCAGGCACCGGCCAGGACCCTCAGCTCCATCTGTAGGCCTGAGGAGGCAACGGTCAGCTTGTTGTCCCACGCATCAGCTTTCCACTGTACGCCAGGGGAGGTGGCGCAAGCCTGTATTCCCAGCACTCAGGAGGCTGAGGCAGGAGGATCACTGAGTTTAGGGCCAGCCTGGACTGCAAAGTGAGACCCTGGCTCAAAAAGACAGAAATTTCCACAATATTCTGGGCCTCCTGAAGGAAGGCTGGGAGGCAGGGAGAGTCCTGGTTTCCCAGGACAAGTCTTCATTAAACAGGGTAAGGTTCCAATTGGCAGCAGCACCAAGAGCTGAAATGTACCATAGCCCTGCCCTGTGTGTGACTCCAGTGGTTCTCAAAGTGGGGTCCCACGGCATTTCCTGGGATTTTGAGCTAGAAATGAACATTCTCGGGTTGCCACCCACAACCAACGGAACTGGAAGCTCGGGCAGGGGAGGCTTTTGAAACTCTCCAAGTGACTCTCACGTGGGTCAGAGTTCAGGAACCACAGCAGCAGCCCACAGCCCACTCCTACCCAGGACAGGTCACTCCTGAGTTTTCTGAGGGTTACTGGGGAAGGAGAAGTTGTGGTGGGGACGGCCATTAAATAGTAAAGAGATCCCATGATTAAGTTAATGACACCACAGCCTCCCAGAGACAGGGAGGAGGAAGAGGAGGAGGAGGAGGAGGGGGAGGGGGCGGGGGAGGGGGGGAGGAGGAAGAAGAGGAGGAGTCAGACTCTAATTGCAGAGAAAGCTCCCATACCTGTGGTTCTGTCTGTCTGTCTGTCTGTCTGTCTCTCTGTGTCTGTGCCTCCAATCAATATACCCTCAAAGCCTGCCTCATCCTTTTGTGAGTTCACCAGATGACACAAGGGGCTGGAGCTAAATTTGGGAGTGTGCTCTGCTGTGGAGCAAGGGGAGAGTCCTCAGTTCTTGCGTTTACAGAGCCCCCACTTCAGGAATTTCCTGTGTGCAGCTGTGGAGAACTAAACAGAAAATCCACAGATGGCCAAGGTGGTTGTTATGGCAGAAGGGACACCCACGAGAGATTCGAGTGGCCCACACATGTGACCACAGGCGAGCACCTAAGCAGGTCACCACAGAGTCGTACAAGCAGGGGCTGGGAAGGACTCTGGAAGGAGATTGAATCGCTCGGAAAAATCCTCCCCGAACAAGCCTAAGCCAGAGGGGGCGGGGCAGGAAGCGGTTCATATGGTTTGATCCCAATCTGGGTCGTCGTAGGAACATTTCGATTTTATTTTTTAAAAGCCCAAGCACCAAACTGATCACAGTGGTTATCTCTGAGTGGTTATTTCCCCTGCTTGCTCATTCTTCAGATGACAAATTTTTCCACAAAAACTGTCTTTAAGTAATGAGAAAGTTTGGGGGGTTTTCTGGCCTTTGAGTTCAGAAAGAAATCAAGATTCTTTCTTTCTCCTTCTTTTGAAAAGCTGAAGGGTTTCTCTCCTATGTCAGGTCGAGAACCTGGGGCCCCCTGCTCCAAGAGGTGCCCCCCACCATGAGTATCCACACTGAGTGTGGTTGTAATAAGCAAGATCTGCGTCACTCAGTGGGTGGGTCTGCTCAAGTTCTGTGATCGTATCAGAGCTGTCCAAGATGGGCGGTGGTGAACTTTCCAAGCTTTGAAGTACCCACACCGAGTCACATGTTCATGGCATCTGACTGGGCAGGCAGGTTAACTGAGTGAACTACAGATCTGTATCCAACACCAGGATCCTGGGACTCCAGACACAAACTGCCAGCTCTGCCTTCAGCTGTACGCTCAGAGCACTCAACTCAAGGCTGGGCTCAGACCCTGGGGTAAGGGACTCAGCTCTCTGTGCCCCTAGGGTTCCTAGCAGCCCTGGGAAGCCCCTTCTCTCCAGACCAGGGACCTCAATGACTGGAGGGGATGGTGTCTCTGCTATTTCTCCCAGAGCAGTGGCAGAAGCAATTTCTGCGTATGGTCAACACCTTTGCCAACTTTGAGCCCTGCTGTGGTACCTGCCTCCGTGGCCTCCCATAGCAAGCCACCAGGATTATCTGGTTCAGTTTCCCCAGAGGTTCCCAGACCCTGTGAGGCAGGGCCAGCCCATGTCGAGGGCATGGGAGAACCCCGGTCATGCCCTACTTGCAATTTACCTGAAGAGCGATAACCACAGTGGCTATGACACGGTCTCCAGGCAACACAGGGACCCACAGTGCCTCCCTGACAGTCGAAAGGTTAAGAGGGGCTCTGGGACAGACAGAAACACTGGAAACAGAGGAGGAGATACAGCTTCTCTCCTCTGGTCACTGGGTGTGTTCAGAAAGGCCAAGGGTCATGCCACGGAATGGCCCATAGCCCAGATGCCCACTCATGTGCAGCACAACTTCCAGAAAGAGCAACTTTCCCCTGCGGAGTTTCTATTTCCTCTGTAAATGATGACAAGTTATAGGTTCCATTGCAACACCAGTCTCTTAAGTCACCTCCTAAAACAGTGCGTGGGAGGAGAGGACTTTCCAACCATAGCATATTATTACTGTTGTCATTAGCTGCAACAAATTAACATTTACCAAGCACCTCCAGAATACCAGGCATCACTGGAAGTGCCTTGTATGCATGGGAACACAAATTCCTTTCTCCAAGTGTTTCCCTCTTGAGGGACCTTTACCAGGTAGCACCTCCAGTCTTGCTCCAATCCCTTCTTTAAGACACACCGGGCATGCTCCACTGGGCCCCACCTCCTGGAGAGTCAGGCTTCCTGCTCAGAGCTTGCCCTCTGGGGTGGCCACTGGGTCCTGCAAGAAGGCAGACTCTAGTGCAGCACTTTGGGTGTCCAGATCAGTCACTCTGCCAGTTCCAGGACGGGCAATTAGCAAGGCCCCTGGGGCTGGGATTTGAAGCCAATTATGCAGATCTCTGTAGTGACATTTCCGTTTATGCCTCTTTGACCATCTTGGAAACCTGAAGTATTATTATTATTATTATTATTATTATTATTACTATTACTATTACTATTATTGTCCCTAGTTCACAGCTGGGAACACTGAGGCCCAGAGAGGCAGTCTCCTCCTACCTGATTTCAGCTGCTCTGGCAAGCTTTCTAAATGCCTCCCAGCTGCAGGGTGGGTCCCCCGCGTGCACAGCTGGATTATGCTCCTATCATATCTGACCTGTGCCCCAGACCTGGGGCCTAAATACTCCCCTGCTGTCTTCTGAGGCCTGACAAGTTGATAGGCGCTTCAAACCAGTACTCCACCCCTCCTTCGAAAATACAGGATTTATTAACAACAAAACAAAAACTTCAACACGATCCCAAGTTTCCATGATACATTTTTCTTAGCTTGTGTGCAATAAGAGGTTTTAAAGACTGCTCTATTATATGCATGGATTCCTTTGCTTTTCCTGGAGCATAAAATTAATACAGGCTTGCTGCAGACGTTTCAGAAAATAAAGTCTGTAATCTAATCTGTTGCAACATATACGTTTATGAGCATTTATCTACATTTTGGCCTCATTGAACACAGGGTGTGGCCAGGGCTCCGACCTGCTGACCTGTTGCCTCTTCTGAGGCTGGCTCTGTGTGGCAGAGAGGCCAGGCCCAGAGGTCCTGTCCCCAGATGGAGGCCCACAGCTGGGTCTCACCCACTAAAGCCATGTACAGGAACTGCAGCACGCGGGACGTTACAGTTTTTCAGCCCATGAAGGTCTGTAAAGTACCCAAGGTCTCTTGGAAAGTGGGGGATGAGCAGAGACATGAACCCAGGTCCCTGGTCCCTGGACTGGTCCTGGTCATCGGGCTCTCCTGATCTTTCTTGTGTCACATCCTCCTTCTAGGCGACAGCCACGGTGCACACAGCCGTGCACACACAGCACGTATTCTATCCCAGGCATTGTCTCAGGCACTTCAGGGCCAGTAGCCCATATGCATATGTGTTAGGGCTTTTGGCCTAGCTCAGTGGTTTAAGCGCTTGTTCCAGCAATCCCACTCAGGCACAGGGGTGGGAGGTTCGATTCCCAGACCCACCGGAAAGGCAGCCTGAGCCAGCCAAAAAATAAAAATAAAAATCATTCTCGTACACATGTGTCGCCATCCAGCAGTCCTGTGAGTATGTGTGCCTGTCCCTGGGACCCAAACACAGGACACAAACCCTGTGGGTGCCCAAGTCCTTTCTATAAAAGGACGCATATTTCCACATCTCCTCCATACAGTTTACCACATGCTTTAAACCATCTCTAGACTATTTACAATACTAACACAGTGTGAGCGCTGTGCCAATAGCTGTTGCACTGCACTCTGAGGGACCAGTGACACTTTAACTCTGTCTGCTTTCGGTGAAAAAGAAGCAATTATTTTTTTCAGGTATTTTGATCTGTGGCTGGTGAAAGCTGCAGATACAATGCCCATGGATAGTGAGGAGAAGCCAGAGCCTTAAAGCCGCTCCTTCTAGGAGCCGAAGCTGAGGCCACACCGTGCCCAAGAGCAGAAGCAGCAGCAGAGGCGGGAAACTCTTCACATCAGCTGCCCATGCCTCTGAATCTTCCCAGAGCCTAAGGCAGCCCATACCAGGCCCTGAGAAGGGGTAGAAGGCTCTCTGGCAGGGTGGGTGAGAAGCCAGAGCAAGGGTTGGTGCCCAGCAAGGGTCTGGCATGGGCATCCTGGGAAGAACTCCCTGCCCCCAGCTTGAGCTTCTGAAGGCAACGGCAATGTCCACAGATAACTGCTGATGGGAAGGCATCTTTTCTGGCTGAGTCAGGGTTCACTAAAAGCCACGCTGGCCCCCCATGGCCAGGGTGAAGGAAGTCAGCTGTTCCCCTCTCTGTAGGGTAAAGGCCAGGGGGTCACAGGGGACGCAGAAGTCCCAGCTAAAACAAGAGTTGCTAGGCAGCTGTTCCCGCCTTTCCAAGCCAGGCTGCAGGAGTGGGGTCCACAGACCTAGCTTCCTGGCCTCACTCTTGGCAGTGCATCACCAAGAATCTGGCACCAAGCTTGGTCCTGGTGAGGGTCCCTGGAGGACAATCGCTTATTCATTCAGCCAGTTCTCACGTGCCAGGAATCCAGGACACAGGATGGACACAGGGAAGTCCCTCCTGCCCAGGAGGGTTTCCAGGGGGCACTAGGCCACAGACAGCAGCCTCCTAGGGGAAGGTGACGTTCAGACCCACTTCCGCTCATGGAGCTCAGAGTCATGCTGAGGCAAGCCAGCCAGCCAGGAAGAGCAGGCAGCGTCACACAGCCGGACGTGACTAGTTCCTGCCTGGGGGACACAGGGGCGTGCGCTGGGTCAGCACAGAGGCCCGGACAGCAGGACCTGAGCCTCGTCTCCTCAGCTCTTGTCACCTCAACATTTACCACGAACCAGGAACAAGACTGCTGAGAGTTTTGCAAGCACTTCTGTTTATTGCATCCCCAGGACGTTCTTGAGGCTATTACTATTAGCATCTTAGACTTGCCGTTTGGAAAATGAGGCTCAGAAAGGGTACCAGAGGGTGGGCTTAGTGGTGCACGCCTGTAATCCCAGCACCTAGGAGGCTGAGGCAGAGGACTGCTGCAAGTTTGAGGCCAGCCTGGGTTACATAATGAGTTCAAAGCCAGCCTGGATTACATAGGGAGAATCTGTGTTCAAACAAACAAACAAAAACAGAGCATCACAGGTAAGGGCCAGGCAGAGCCAAGAGTTTAGTTCCCAAGTTCTGGTCTGTGCTGCCTGACAGCTGGGCCCCAGGGATGGGGCGGCTTGGGAGGAGCCTGGGGGGCGGGGTGGGGCAAATGCTGCTTATTTGCAGGGAGGGCCAGCTGTGCCGCGTGAGAGCGCTGCACTCAGGCACAGGCAGGCGGCTGCACACATCCCCTCTGTCACCAAGGCCCAATCCTGTCCTGGAAGCCCCTGAAAGCCACGTGAAGAGCAGAGCAGGGCAGGGCAGGGCAGGGCAGGGCAGGGCAGGGCAGGGCAGCCCAGCGAGGACAAGGGACTTTTCTGCGTCACACAGTGCACAAGTAGCAGAGCTGGAACCCACTCCAAGAGCCAGAACACAGGCCTCTTTGCCCCTCAGCTGCTTTTCTGTCAGCTTGGAGTGAATCAGCTGCTGCCAGGGTAGGAGAATCCCAGAGGGTTGGGGGTGGGGGGAGCCAGGAGCAAGCTGCTCCAGGGATCCCAGCTGGGCTGGGGTGCTGGCTTCGCAGGCAGCATTAGGGGGCGTGGGCTGGGGAAGCAACGCACCCTACAGCAGGGCCCTGTTCCCCTTTGGGCTTCCCTCCAGCCCTCAGCGTCCCACCTGCAGGAGGGGAAGCTGGTGGGCAAGGCTGTTCCTGCAGAGCTCAAACCGTCTCCCCTCCCCTTCCACCTCTCAGAGTGAGCTCAGGGCTGTCTGTTGCTCCCTAGCTTCCGGTGGGGTGAAGGCAGTGGCTATAATGATTCAGAGCAGGAGCTGAGCCTGAGCACCAGCCGACTTCAGGGCTCCACGCTGGAAGTCAAACTTCTTGGCTGGACACCAGGAGGGGCCACCTAGTCTTTGGGGATCAGGGTTTCTCCCCTGGGTGGAGGGGATGGTTAGGAACAGCTTCCTCTTCTAAGGTCTGAGCCCTGCAGAGAGGGCAGAACTCCAGAGGAGGCTCTGCTTGGTGGGAAGGCATGCCACGCTGAGTGCCCGTCGGCGCCAGGACCAGCACCGGCCTGGCTGGGATGCTCCTTCCCTCAGGCCCCGCCCTTCTGTGCCCAGGGCCAGAGCCTCTTGCTTCATCCCAGCTGCACAGGCCCCTCCTGTCCATCACCACAGCCACTGGCTCTTTATCCCATGTCCCCCAGGTCCCT
The DNA here is from genome assembly GCA_004027915.1 of Capromys pilorides. NCBI lineage: Eukaryota > Metazoa > Chordata > Mammalia > Rodentia > Capromyidae > Capromys > Capromys pilorides. The sequence goes on along the minus strand of PVKN010002598.1, from coordinate 2,403 downwards.
GCTGCCACACCCCTGGCACAGCCTGCCCTCCTCAGAGCAACACACTCTCTGCCACGACACTGCCCTGTTCCAAAGCCTTTGGGGACCCCATTTTCTACAACACAGACGCAAGCTTCTCGCCTTGCCCTTCATGGGCTGCTCCTCCTTGCCATTTCCTCTTTACCTGCCCTGTAGTCCCAGACCTCCGCTGGCCTGGATGGCCTAGCAGTTTCCTGAGAAGCACCTGGTCAGGAGACCTCCCACCCTCTGCCAGTTACCCTCCTCTTCCAGAGATGCCGTCTTTGCTCAGGCTGCTCTACTAACCTTTCAGGCCCTGAAGATCCCTCGAGCCCTCCTGTCTCACACCTTGTGCCAGAGTCCTGGTGTCCTACCAGGAGCGTTCTCAGACAGTAAACAATCTCAGTGCTCGGGCCTCACTGTCCTTTATCTCAGGGGATCCCCATAGATATTCACTGGGCACAGTTCGCAATGCGCACCCCACCCACGGGCAACACCTACCAAACCCTCTCCCTCTCACAAGGCCAACCTATCAAATGCCCCTGGAAGCCTGGCACAGGGGACACCATCCCCCACATCAATCCAAGCCCGCCTAGGTGGAAAGCCCTGCTCATGGCTCACCTCCCACCCCTGCCCTGTTTTCTCAAGCGCCTCCTTTTTCTGACTGCTTCCCGCTGCTCTACCTCCACATGCACCCCATTTCTTCCACCTGGACACCCTTTGACGTGATGGTCCCAGGGTCCTTCCCAGCTGGCCCCAGTGTTGGGCTCAACTCCCTGGATCCCACAGGGGGCAAAGAGCACCTCAGTGTCCCTTGTGCCCAGCCCTGCTCAGATGGGCCCACAGTACCCCTCACCAAGCAGAGCATGCAGTGGAACTGCTGGGGTTAGCCACTTGGTCAGTTTCGACCCACGAGAGCCCACTCCTGCATATGAGTGACTTTCCCTTCCCCAGCAAAGACATGGGCAGCTCAGGGTGAGGGCAGAGGCAGCGTGGCTGCTCACCTCCTCGTTTCCCACCTGTCCTGCAGGTGATCGGTAAATAGGGTTTTTGAATATTGTGTTGAAAACCAACCTCAAACAACATGACACAAACTTCAGCCGTCTTTGGCTCAGGCGACTGTCCCGAACCCAAGCGAACAGAGCAAGGTTGGTGGCAAGCGGCAGGCTCTGGCCCCACAGGGGCAGCAGTGGACTGCAGCCAGCTCCAGCTCTGCATATGCAGGGCTCCTTGTCTCTCGGAACAGCTGCTGTGCGAGGCTGCCTGGGTGCTGGCACCTTGCTAGGCACCGTGCATGCTCCCTTCTATTCACCTGTTGCTATGGTGTCGGGTTCCATCAGTCCTCGAAGAGGAGGAAACCGAGTTTTAGGGGCAAAGGTGGGACCTAAGTACAGTTTGGTTCCAAAGCCCAGGCTGTTGACCACAGACTTAGGACCCCCAGCTGCCACGGCTAGAGCTAAGGCAGGCACCGCCTCCAGGGACAGCCTCCAGCCTCCAGAGCGAGCCCTGGGGCTGCATTTGCCTTAGAGCCCCAGTTCGATGGGAGTTTCCCTTCTCCCCATTTGCCCCATAAGAACTACTTCCGGTCCCTCCCTGGCCCTCAGCAGCTATCTGGAAAAGCCCCACTGAATTTCCACTGGAAGTCCCAGGGGCCCCTCAGGGAGCTGTTAGGACCTGGGAGGCGGAGAGAAAAAATGGAAGCTCGCTGTCTTGGGATCCCCTCGTCGCCAAGGTTCATGGGTTAGAGTCCCACCCGAGTAAACAGTGTGCTCTTTGAAGCAGCAGCTTAGCTGTCCTCCCTTCTGTTTGTAGAGGAACTGGGGCGGAGCAGAGCGACTGGACCCGGTGGCAGCCGTGGTTCAGTTGCTGTGTCCCTCTGGGCTGCCAGCGCTCACCTTCCGGGCTCCCGGAGCTCACCTAGCCCCACTTCCTCCTCCAGGAACCTGAGAGGCCCAGGGCCGGGAGCGGACTGGGCCCGGAGCCATGCAGCTGGTGCATGGCGGGGATCGAGAATCCGGGGCAGCGAGAATCGCAGGCCAATGCTCCATCCCACCACCAGCTGTTCTCATCTGTCACTTGTTGCAAGAAAGAAAGCTGCCCGAACCGGGTGCGGAAGTGCAGGCAAAAACTAACTTTGTTTCTGGAGTTCTCGCCAGGGTCTCTCGGCACCCTTTCTCACCTGCTGGTTCTTCTGTTTTGCTCCGCGACACAAGCAAATCCGGCGTAGCCCGCTCGCGTCCTAGGCGACTGCACAGTCCTCGGCTCGGGTCACTCCGCTGTCTCCGAGGCCGTAGGGAAATGCAAGCGCCTCGACTCCTCGGCCCTGCGGCCCCGCCCCTCCCCGAAGGCTCCGCCCCAGACACGCCCCCAAGCCCTATTGGAGGCAGTTTCCCTCCAACAATACCA
>PVKN010002597.1:15572-41644 GCA_004027915.1 Capromys pilorides | reverse complement strand
CGGCAAATTTTCTTCTATCTATTTACCTGGTGTCTCAATTATTAGTATTCATGAAGATTTTATCATCTGTTAAATTAAAACATATATATTTTTCTATGTTTATGCCATTAAAATATAGCATTGTGTAGATCAGTTGAACATTTTTTGATTAGTTGAAATTTTAATTGCTATCTATAATTAGTTCACCCAATGAATGAGTTTAACCTTGTGAGCAGCATTTTAAAATAATGTTTGCATGCAAATCATGATCTGTGCACTAAGCTGTATAAATGTCTTGCTAAGAAGACTAAAGATACCTCAGAGTAAAATTAAACAATCTCTTCTGCAGACAACCCATGTGTTGCCTTGCTTGAACATGTGATCTATCAAACAAGGCCCAAGTAGATGTCAAAGTCAGACTGTTTTAATTTATTTTATTTATTTATTTGTTTGCTTGTTGTGTTTGTTTGTTTATTTGTTTTGTGGCTGGCTCAGCCTCCCTGGTGGTGGGGCTGGAGCAGCATGTGGTGCCGGGGATCGAACCGCAGTCCCTGCAGTTGCCTGAGCTTTCCTAAGCAGGCGCTTTAGACCACTGAACCATCTCGCTGGCCCAAAGTCAGACTGTTTGATTCTGCTACTCAACATAAACTTCTGGGCAAGTTGTTTATTCACTTATTAGATTATCTTACTGGTAAATGAGGCTACTAGTGGTACCCAAGTACAAGGTTTGTGTGAGACTTCTGTAAAATATCCCACTTAAAACATTAGGAAAGGGCCCAGCATCCAAGAAAAAATTCAATTTATTATCTATATGAGCATAGACACTCTCACCTGTTTCCAATTCACCACCCCTGCAGCAGCAAACAGTATGGGCCAGAAAGGTGCTAACTACATTTATAAAGCAAGTGCCCCAATTTTTTAACAGTTTGTATTCACCAGGACACAAAATTTCTGTAAGGATCAGGCAATCCAGCTCACATTTGCTTAAATACATGTGCAAAGGTCCAGCAAGCTAAGCTGAGCCACATCTTGAAGCATCTTTATTTTTCTCTTTCCATTCTTTTGCCTTCCCAGAACTATGAGAAATAAATTTCTGATGTTTTCTAAACCATGCAATAGATGGCATTTTGTTAAAGTATCCTAAAAAAAAATAAAGCTAAAGGGAAGTGGATGTTTGACCTTGAATGAATGTGGCTTTTCTATTGTGCAAAGCTGAAATATAAGAAAAAAGAGGCTTCTGATGTTACAGAAAAAGGAATGAAATGATAGCAAAATATAATTTACTGCATGCAAGTTTTCTCTTTCTATTTCAAGTGCAGAACTCACATGCACTTGATTTTCTGTCATGTGGCACCAGCGAATTTTATTTATTTCCACCTTTTGGCACTGAGAATGAAACCCAGGGCCTTATGCATGCTGAGCAAGTATTCTACCACTGAGATCCAAGGGTGGATCAAAATATACAGTGAAAAAAAAAACAACAAAATATACAGTGAATGCTTAAATAAATATTTACAACACACACCAAAAATACAGCAGGGACTGCCCTGCTGAGTGTTAGGAAAGGTGGTGCATGAAAACATCCGTGTGTTCTCACCCACCTTACTCACTGATCTGCCCCATATGACTTACAACTCTTCCCCAAAGCCAAAATGACCATGGAACATAAGCATGTTGAGTCACATCAGGATGTCAAGGCAGCCATGACATCACACCAGAGACAGCAAGAGGGCTTTCAGCACAGCTTCTGAAAATAATGAAAATAGGGTAAGTGTGTCTGAAGTGAGAGTGTTGTGAGGAGGGACTCTAGAAATGTCTCTTACTATAATACGTTTTAAAAAATGTAACCAGTCACTGTATATTTTGAGTAATCTTTGTACATCCCCAGCCAAAAGTCTAACAATCTGCTTGTACTTTAATAATGAGTGTTCCAGAGCTGTCCCCTGGGGTCAGCTGTAGGTCCTTCTGATGACAAAGTATAACCAACATGACAGCAAAGATTTGCTCGCTAGGGGCAGTCTTTATTGTTGTCATTTTTGTAGTATTGTACTCAGGATTGAGACAAGGGTTCTACAACATTAAGCTACAGACTGTCTTTTTTTTTTTTTTTTTTCCAGAGTCAGGATTGCTGTTATCTAGGGTTGGCTCAAACTTGGATTGTCTCGCCTGTTTCCTTCGCTGCTGGGATTGCAGGTGTGCAATGCACCACCACACGTGGTTTAGAGCACAGTCTTTTTTTATTTTTGGGGAGACATGGGTTCGAACTCACAACCTTGCACTTGCCAGGCAGGCACTTGTGCCACGGAGCTATCTCCCCAGCCCCCCTATAGTCTTTTTTTTAAAGAAAATTTTATTTATATATTTTATACAGAGTCTTACTATATAGCTCAGACTGGTAGTGATCCCACCATTTTTAGTCTCCCCAGCGCTGGGATTACAGGTCTGTACCCATATGCTTAAACTTAGTCGCTGGCTCAGCATGCCCAACGGCAGGGCCAGCATGGCATGCAGTCCTAGCGATCAAAAGCAGGGGCTTAGTCCTCTGAGTTTTTTTTTTTTTTTTTTTGGTCTTTTTGAGACAGAGTCTTGCTATGCAGTTCAGGCTGGCCTTGAGCTCACTTTTGTAGCCCAGGCTGTTCTTGAACTCACACCGATCCTCCTGCCTTAGCCTGGCTGGGCCTTAGAGCACAGCCTTTAAGTAGTATATATCACATATCTGCAACTGTGCCAGCCAACCTTAATACAAAGAATACCTATCTTATCACAGTTACAGGATAAGCTGAAAGATCTGCAATCACTCACTGTCAACCAATAGGTCTAGAACATTCAAAGTGACCAAGTTCTAAAAATCTGTCCTATTAAAACCAAGCTTTATTGATTTCAGAGATAAGGAGCTCTACAATGTGATCTCTTCATGAAAATGAAACTATTCTTTCAAATGCAAACTTAAGTCACAGAGGAAGTGCTGAGGCAGAGCAGTGCACTTACCTGCTCTGCTTGGCGGTCACGGAGCTGTGTGGAGGGCGCCCTGCTTCCTTCCGCAGTCAGAATCTGGAATCCCTTCATTTGTTTGTTAGCTGTTAATCTCTGTGACTAAATGCCCAAGAACTGTACAGTTGAAAAAGCTTGATTTTGGCTCATGGTTTTAGAGGTTTCAGGCCTCTAGGCCGTAGGATGGCAGAAAGATCTGGGAGGAGGTGCTGCTCACCCCTTGGTGGCCAGGAGGAAGCAGAGAAGCAAAAGCCAGGGAGGAAGAGGCCCCCGACACAGTTTCCAGTGACAGCCACTCTCTGCAGTTAGGTGCCTCTTCCTGTTTCTTCACCTCTTGATAATCCCATCAATTTATGGTCTCATCAGTGACCCACCACTGTCTAATCACTTCCCCCAAATAATCAAGTCTTCCTCGATACTGTGAGACTCTCTGGCAGCCATGACACTTAAAGAGAAAAGTCAGCTTTTAAATATGGGGATCACAGGGATTCATAAAATAATATATAACATCAAACTTTATTTTTAATTGCAAACATAAGCAGGTCTATTTACTCATCACTCCCTTGAGGCCAGATTAAATACAACCTTTCTCCTCTCTTCTTTCCTGCCCTCCCCCTCCTTTTCTCCTTTACAACTTATCAGAGCAATTACAACTCTTTTCTCATTTGTAATTGATTTGGTAAGACTGAATTAAATTCTGTAATTATAAGGTACAACTCACAGAAAAAGACTAGGAACAAATACAACTAACTGACCTAGGCAGAGATGTGATCCACTAACAAGGAAACAGGCTCCTTACTAGTTGTGAGAGGCCGCAGGGCCTCTGGCATCACGCACAGCAGAGGCTGGGTCTAGCATCACAAAAAGAAAGCTGAGTTGGCTGAAGGAGCAGAAACTAAGCTCAGAGCGAGCGGCACTCAAACTTACATGGAGGCAAGAAGCGTTGAAACGCATTGAAGGAGGCTAACAGCAAGACCAGGATAAGCCACCCTTCACTAGGCCTCTAATGGAGTCTCACAAGGATTTTCTGCAGGCAGACAAAATTTCAGCACCCCCTTAGAACGTGTTTAGTGTTATACACTTGTCTCAGTTAGGGCTCTAAAATATGAAATATTTTCTGCCTTTGAGAGTGGCAGAAAAGTAACTGTTTCTAGGTATATTTAATGAAGTATTGAAGTATACAGTACCCTTAAAAATGGCCTGGAAACTAAGGTTAACAAGTTTCCAAAAACATGGAAACAACGCTTTTGTAAATGGAGAGGAGAGCAGGGATTGAAGGGACAATAAAGGAACGGAAAAAACACCCAAGTTATATCACGTACAGGTACAAATTCTCTATGATGAGTGTGAAGTTGCATAGATCTCAAATGTACCAATAAAATTAATTTAAAGTGTCCAAGAGCACCCACTTGCTCTTTGGTAGAGGACAGACTCTCTGCTATCCACCCTGTCTACTAGGGCCCTCTTGTGATGATGCAGCAGACCTACAGCAGGGATTTTGAGTTTTAAGATGAAAAGCAGCTGAGACTCACTCCTCACTTACCTTCATGAATGGTGGGAAGCACTGACTGAGCTCTCCGAATGATAAAAGGGTCATGTTTGAATGTGGACCATGGAAGCAGAACTGCACCTCCCAGCCTCTCCTAAACTGCCTAAAATGAAATAACATTACAGTAAAAAAGAAAATCACAGCACTACCACCATTACCACCATAGTTCATGAATACTAACGCACAGATCCCGTTCGAAGTTCTGGGCAGAATGACCTGGAGCCTGAGAGTCATGTTTGGCTCTGTTTAGGTAAATCTTGTTAAATTTAAGTGAGTCCTTTTTTTTTTTTTAAGTTTATTTTATTTTCTTAAACCTTATTTATTTGTGTTATGACCGGCTCAGTCTTTCCTGGTGGGGTGGGGTGGTGGGGTGGAGTGAGGGGTCGGGGGGGAGGGCGGCACAGTATGTGGTGCCTGCGATTGAGCCATGGTCACTGCCATGGCCTAAACTTCCTGACGCAATTTGTGCTTTAGACCACTGAGACATCTCACCAGCCCTGAGTCCTTAAAAACAAAAATTATTTTGTTTCATGTAGATGAACTACTTTTAAAACTACAAACACTTCACTACCTTTAGATAAATCCTGGGTTTCCTAATTGGCATTTAGGAATTTCACTGAGTTATAAAAATCTCTATTTTAAAAAATTTAACAAAGGCCAGGCATGGTGGTGCATGCCTGTAATCCCAGCACTTGGGAAGCTGAGGCAGGAGCATTGGTGCAAGTTCGAGACCAGCCTGGGCTACAAAAGTGAACTCAAGGCCAGCCTGAACTGCATAGCGAGACCCTGTCTCAAAAAGACAAAAAAAAAAAAAAAAAAAAAAAAAAAAAAAAAAAACAGTTTAACAAGTTCTCCAAAAAGGCAACACAGAATATGGTCTACATTTGGAACTCTGGAGCCCAAATGCCACTTACTAGCTGAGTGATTTTAAATAGTCACTTAACCTCTCTCCACAGCTACAAAATGATTAGTTACATAAACAATTAAAGGAGCTAACGTGTAAAGCATGAGCTATGTGTAAACTGTCCATAACAGTGCGTGGTATATATGCAGTAAGGTATATGCAAATTTCATAAAAGCAAAAATACGTCAAGAGTAGATTGGGTATATACCTTAGGGTTAGGCATAGTTCAACATTCTCCCACTCAATATTTTCTGTCAAAAGATTTTGTTAATAACACTTCCTATTAGGCCTACATGACTTAGATTGATGTTTAATAAAACTGATATTGTATTTATGGTCAGTTCTAAGATAAGTGTAAAAAAAAATCTGGTTGCTTTTCTTATTCCTGGAATAGACAAGCTCAAACCTCTGAAATTTACTGATTTATGTATGTTAATAGGAATAAGTAACTCAAGTGGGAACTTTCGGTCCTGCCCACTAAAACTCCAGGGAGGGTCGAGAGGTGGTAGACGGTGTAAAGAACTGAACACCGACGGTGGCAGAGCTTCCAGTGGGTGACCACACTGGCGTGCGGGAGGAAATGTAGGGCTAGCCACAGGCCTGCCTCTGCCTTCTGCATCTCTTCCACTTGGCCATTCAAGTGTTGTAGCCTTTATCCCGTAGTAATAGTGTTCTTCCACTTTTCTGAGTTCTGTGAGTCGCTGTAGAGAATACTGAACGAGAGAAGATGACCATGGGACTACGTTAGGCAGCATGCTGGTTATCTTCGGCCTACTTGAGCTGGCATATAAGGTAGTAACAGTCTGGGGGACTGAGCCCCTATTCTGTGGCGGTCTAGGTCAACCCTAAGTAGTGTTGGAAATAAATCGAATTAATGGACAGATAGTTGGCCGTTGGAAATGGAGAACTGGTTGCAGGTACTGGGAAAAAAAATCAAGCTACACTGATTTGGAACATTAGAAGTCACTGACTATACCATCACTTCAAGAAATTTAAAAGCTTTTTCTCTATCCTTATTTATTTGCCTGTTTATTTTATAGCTGGCTCAGCCTGCCCTGGTGGTGGGGCTGGAGCAGCATGTGGTGCCGGGGATGGAACCGCAGTCCCTGCAGTTGCCTGAGCTTTCCTAAGCAGGTGCTTTAGACCACTGAACCATCTTGCAGGCCCCTCTCTATCCATATTTAAAAGTAAACTTCAGCTTTTTTTGAGACAGGATCTTTCTAGTCCAGGCTGGCCTCAAATTCAGTCCTCTTGTTTTACAGGCATGTGCTACCATAACCTGCAAAATCTTATTGTTTAATATCTTTTTCTCATACTAGGAATTGAGCCCAAGGTCTTCACACTGAGATTCACCTTCTGCTCTTTATTTTGAGACAATGTCTGGCAAGGTCACTGAGTTGTCTAGGCAGGGCTGTTATTTATGATTTTCTCCTGCCTAAGGTTCCCAGAGTGCTGGGATTACAGGTGTTCACCATCATGTTAGTATCTCAGTATAAGTCTATTACTTAGCATTAATGTTGACTGATTCAAAAGTTGAAATATACACTTGAATTACTCAAAAAATTGGAGCGGATAGAAATGCAATTCAGTGGTAGTGTGTGCTTAGCATGTGAGACGTCAAATCAAACAAAACACTGGAATTACAATAAAACTCTCAATATTTTGTCAACCATGTATTCAGATAAGTATATCAAGTTCAATAACTAGTGATTAGTGTTATGCCAAAATAATTCCCTAAGTTTACAAAAAATTCAAAATCTTTTACATTTTTTGTCTTTAAAAATCAAGGAACACCACTAAACACATACTTGTCATTTTAGTCAGACATCATTCTATTCAAATTCTGTATACTACTGAAGACATCTTTCTGTAATTACATTTGTTTTACTGAAAAGAAAAACTGTGTTTTTTCTTAAAAACAAAGTTGAATCTAAACTACTTTGATAGCTAAAATTTCACCTGAGCTGGGTGTGGTGATGCATGCCTATAATCTCAGCATTCCAGATGCTGAGGCAGGTAGATCATTGCAAGTTGGAGGCCAGCCTGGGCTAGAGAGTGAGTTCAAGGTCAGCCTGAACTACAGAACAAAACTCTAATTCAAACACCCCACACACACTAAATAAAAAAAATTTCATGTGAAATTTTATAGTTACAAATCCACAAGAAGAAAAGATAATCACATTACTTTTAACATATCAAAAAATAATAAAAATTAAGATACATGTATTGGAAAGATTAATGCAAGCAGCCAAAGTAAGTAAAGTATACTCACTAGAAGTCCTGCCACCAGCAATTTTATTTAGTATATGACAGAATATAAATACATATCCATATATCCTTTCTTATCACAGGTAGATTTTACATAATAAATTTGTAGCTGACAGATAACAAAAGAAAGATGGAAATGTGGGGCTGAGGAGATAGCTCAGTAGAGTAAGCACTTGCCTGGCAAGTACAAGGTCCTGAGTTCAATCCCCGGTCCCGCCAAAAAAAAAAAAAAAAAGGAAATCTGTAAGTTATCAGAAAAGGAGCAAGGATATAGGAAAATAATACATTTTACATAAATTATAAAGGACAGTTACAATGAAAATCCATTACTGTCCTCTGTAACTTAATTTTATAACATAAAGTAAACACGTATTATGCTGTGAGCTGCTAAGAATGCACAAGCACTGTGGGTTTTTAAAACACAGCAGAGACAGGACGTTAGTTATCTGGGCATCACATGCAGCTCTCAGTTCTTAATTGGAGTTGAGCTTCCTTTCGTAGTCTTCTTTAGATGGTGGTAATTTGGCAAGATTTTCATCAAGAAATCCAGTTGGAGCGTCTGGGGCTAAAAGGATAAGACAATTAGTGACTGGCTAGCAGAAAGCAAAGTCAAGAACAGCAGCCCCCAAGCTGGGTAGAGCCCAGGGGGAAAGCATGGGCCCAGCACGCATGGGCCCAGCACACATGGGCCTGGGACTTCAATCCCCAGGGCGGGCATGGGGGCAATTTGGGAAACAGTGCTGCATATTATTAAACATCAGATATTCATGCTTAATTTTAATCTGCATTCCCAACTCCAGCTTCATTTCTCCCTCTTTAATCATTTTTGCTGTTATGTAGAAGGACAGTAAACAAATACTGGATTTTCCATTTGTAGGGCATAGAAGTAAAACTACTACTCCTAACCCTACTATTACTACTAATAATTTGTTTTGGCTTTTGGTACAAAAATTGAACTCATAACCTCACACTTACCAGGTAGGCACTGTGCTACTGAGCTACATCCCCAGAACAAAAATAATAAAAAATAGTAAGGCCAAATATTACAAAGGTAAAGTAATTCAGAAAGAAGTAGATTTTTTTTTTGGTACTAAGAATCAAACTCAGGATCTCATGCTTACCAGGCAGGTGCCACTGAGCTAAATCCCCAGCCCAATCCCCAGCCCAGAACTGGAGTTTTAATTTCTTTTCTTTTTTTTTCTGTATTTTAGAGAAGGGTCTACACGGTGTTTAGAGTCTCACTACTAGATTGGACTCCTAGTGATCTGCCTATTTATAGCCTCCTAAGAGCTGGGATTACAGTGCCACCATGCCCAGTGTCAACTGCCAATTCAGCATGCTCTTGGGGCAAGGGTGGCATAGCAGGCCTGGGGATTGAACCCCCGGCCCTGGTTCCTGCTTGCAGGTGCTTTAATCTGCCGAGCTACTTGGCCAGCCCTGGGGTTTTAATTTCTGTGGTAAATGTTTTGAAAATATTTTTCAAAGAAGACTGTATAACTAAAGAAACATATACTGAATATTCAAAGAGGCTCAACCCTTCAATCTAAATGCCTTATGTCCTCTGATTGAAAAAAAATGACTTACATTCAAACATGATTTTACATCACCTACTCTAACATTAAATATGTGTTCTTCATTATTCATACTCTGGGTTATTCATAGGGAGAATTTCTTGTAAAACAGGAAAATATCTAAACACACTTGCTTATGCCCAAGGGGCATTTATAATCAATTATAATGTTATGTTGATAAATAAATAAAAACAGACGCAAGTTCAAGGCCCTATATGAAAGTGGCAGGGTCAGTCCTTTGCCCTGATGATTGACATTTTAGTACTATCAATGTGATTTGATAGGATTGGTGATACATCTTCAACAAAAATTTATAAAGCTGAAAACTTTGGTTTTCTTTTCTCATAATTGACTTCTCATTGTCATCCATTTATTTGATCTTAATCTTAGGACTCAATAATACAGTTGCAAGTAAATTCAGGCTTTGGGAATGTTTCTCTGATGTTTTATTCATTTGCTTCTTTTCTTTTGGGGTGGGCGGGGAGTTGCCGCTCAAACGCAGGGCCTTGGGAATGCTCCGCACATACTCTGAGCTACACTGCTAGCCCCTAATCATTTGTTTTTTCAGTGGTGTACTTGCTGCCCTTTAGGACAATTACATGGTATTTTGGGAGTGGTATTTTAGCTTCCTTAGCAGGAAGACTTTCATTTGAGAGAGGGTTCTACTATGTAGTTCAGGCTGGCCTTGAGCTCACTTTGTAGACCAGGCTGGCCTTGAACTCTCAGAGATCCTCCTGCCTCAGGCTCAAGTAAGTGCCAGGATTAGGGATTACAGATTGGGTTGTGCCACCTCACCTAGCGGATGGAGTGTTTCTTTTTCTTTTGTTTCTGATTTAAAAATTTTTTTTAAAAAGAAATTTTTAAAAAGATAAAATATTAGAAATAATACAGAATTTCAGAAAATAAGATGATAGCAATTCAACAATGGTGGTTATACTGCACATTGTTGTCTTCAAATATATGAAAATATGTTCAACAGCATTGGTCATTCAAGAAATGCAAATTAAAACAACACTGAGATTCTATCTCATCCCACAAAGAATGGCTATCATAAAAAATCAACTAATAAATGCTGGAGAGGCTATCTGCAAAAAAGAACCCTTTTCTACTGTTGGTGGTAACATAGACTGGTACAAGCACTGTGGAAACCCATGTGGAGATTCCTTAAAATAGCTCAGCAGATTAAAGCGCCTGAGTAGGCAAACACAGCGGCTGGAGTTTGATCCCTGGGCTGCCGTGCTGGTCCATGCTGGTCCCACTCCTGGGGGCACACTGAAAAGGGGTGGAGACTGGGCATGGTGGTGTGTGCCAGTAATCCCAGCTCTTAGGAGGCTGAACACAGGTAGATCACAAGTCTGATCTATGTAGTACGACCCTGTACTAAAATACAAAAAACAAAACAAAACAAAAAACTAGGCTTAGAGGTCCCATTCGACCCAGCTATTTCTTCCCAGAAATTTTTCCAAAAGAACTGAAAATATCACACCACAGTGATATAAGCGCACCCATGCTTGGAAGCAACCCAAATGTCTATTAAGGGAGGAATGGATAAAAAAGATGTATTTTTATACAATGGTGTACTACTTGGCTATAAAGAAAGAAATTCAAGGCTTTTATAGGTAAATGGAATGTTTTTTAAAGAGAGGCTCTAGCAGTACCTGTGGCCGCTCAGTCTGCACCCGACGAAGGCAGTCTGCACCATAGATAACTGTATTCTCCGGGATGACTTCGAAAGTGTTCAGGTTGCAACAAGCCCCAATGATGCAACCACTCGTCAGTATTACATTTCTGCCTACATATGCTGTAGCAAAAACCAAGCAAGAATTGGAATTTAAGACACTGTGATTGCAGTACTTTCTTCCCCAGTGACAGAGGTATAAAGGCAAATTGGCTTAAGGAAGAAATGAAACCCTTCAGAGCTTGTACAGATGGCACAGATGTAGGCAGCTCATGCAAGCGTCAGATGGATTCAAAACAGCTCTGCTAACTTGGGGAGCTGTACAGCCTTGGGCAAGTCGCTGTGAAGTCTTTGAGCTCAGCTTTATAATATGGAGAGACCACCCTACTTCACGCGTTACTTTTTGCTGTTGTAGTACTTTTCAAAGCGTGGTGCCTGGTTCAGCAGCTTCACTTCAGAGTTTGAAGGACCAATGAGATGATAAATGTAAGGTACGGAGGGCGGGTCTGACCGAGAGTAAACAGACACTAAGCAGAAAGTGACAGCAGTGTGGATGATAACTGGTAACCCAAAGTCAAATTAAAACCACTGAACAGGCTAACAAGAAGCAGTTCTATTATTTAACAAAAAAGACTTACTTTCATGACAATCAGCTCCAAGAAAGATAAAACACTGTTATAAAAAAAGTGTCGCCATCTAGGTTCTCTCTGTGCCTTTGTGGGACCAGCTCCTAAAGCTGGTTCCCACCAGCACTGGTGACTTGACACAAACCCTTCCTAGCCCCAGTTTCTGTAAGTAGATGACATTTGTTTCTGATTGGCTAAACTAAAGCGGTCCTGAAACTAAAGAAGGCAAACTGCTTGAGGAATTGATTTTTCTTCCTTAATTCTACAGCGACACTAATCAACTAAAACATTACCAACACTAGTATTTACTAGAAATCTTTTTAAAATCTTTCCAAGGAATTTTATGTTTAATCCAATCCAAACTTAAATATACACAGCTAACTTTGTAATTTAATGTATTTAACCACACTATCAGATAACGACATAACCAGATTAGGTTCTTTTGAAGCAAAGAATTAGTCTGACAAGGATTTCAGTCCTGATCACAGTCTGAACTCAGGCTGTTTCCCACAGCATAGCCAAGTGGAAGGGAAATTAATTTGACAATAAAATACAACTTACCTTTTGACTCAATGACATTATTATCTCCCATTTTCATGGCTTGGGAATCTGTAAGCTGGAGTTAAGTAAATACTGTAAGCATATTTACCCTTTCCCCTTGCCAATACACTATGTCTTCACACTGCAATGGGACACAGAGGCATGGCTAAGGAGGGTTACGCAGGCCTGCCCGGGACAGAATTCTTTGCTCAGGTCAAAGAATTGTTCGATTCTAATTGACCACAAATATCTCTCACTATAAGTAAATGACTCCCATTTTATTTTATTTTATTTTTTAAGAAATGAGTACCACATGCTCCAATTTAGAATATATTTTCACAGTTTTTATTTATTTTTTGAGACAGTCTCACTATGTCATTTAGGCTGCCCTCAAACTCACCATGGAGCTCAGACTAGCCTCAAACTACAATTTTCTTGCCTCAGCCTTTGGAGTACTGGGATAAGAGGCAGGTATCCCACCAAGCCTGTCCTATGATTATTTTTCAGAAACTCAAAAGCAGTCATTACCCAATCATTTAAATAGTTAACAGTGTTACAGATTGGTTTCTTTCTTTCTTTCCTACCTCTTTCCTTCCTTCCTTTTCTTCTTTTCTTTCCTTTTTCTTTCTTCCTGTAGTAGTGGAGATTAAACCAAGGGCCTTCACAATAAACTATATCCTCAGCCATTTAAAATTTTGAACAGGGTTGCATTCAGTCACTAAGTTGCCCAGGCAGGGCTTAAATTTACAATTCTTCTGCCTCAGCCTCCTAGAGTGTTGAGATCATACGCATGTGCCACCATAGCTGGCTAGTATCTGCTGACATCTCAAAAAGGCATTACCACCATTGCAGAGTACAAAATCAAGCAAAGGTATTGGTGATACCTTCAAAGAAAAGAACGTCTAAACAATAAAATATTTTCACCTCTGCCCACGATTTTCTTAAATTAGACCACACCCTACTGTTGACCTAAATGATATAAAAACAAAACTGTCAAAAGACATGGTTCTTAACTAGGATAGAAGCCAGGATTACTCTTTTTTTTTTTTAAACTTTATGTTCTGGTCAGCTCAACCTGCCTGGAGGTGGGGCTGGCACAGCATGTGGTGCTGGGAATCAAACCGCGGTCCCTGCAGTTGCCTAAGCTTGCCTAAGCAGGCGCTTTAGATCACTGAGCCATCTCGCCAGCCCCAGGATTACTGTTTCTGTGAGTCTGCTGCCACTCAGCCATTGCTACTAGTCAACAAATAGTTCTAACAAAATCAAGGTAAGAGTTAAGAACAGCTACAGAGATAAGGAACAGCCCATCTTGGAGCCCAGTTTCCGGGCTAGATTCACCTTCTGAGTTAAATTTTAACCCAGACCAAATACAAGATATCCCAGTCTAAATACAAAAGAAAAGAATTAGGGCGCCAGATCATAATCCTAAGTCTCCAGCATGCCCAGGTCTTCAGCAACAGCCCCCTCACCCTACTCCATCCTCTTCTAACCCCAACCCCTAAGGGATCTGGGTATAATAACAGTTCCTCCCAGGGCTATGAAAGGTTGAGGCACCCCCACACCCTCCCATACCACACACACACCTGATGAGAGGGGGACAGTCCAGCTGTTCACTGGAAAGAGTAAAAGTTCAGATCAACCCTCCAATCCCAACTCAAACCCTAATGCTTAAAACCAACATTCTAATGGTTAGCTCAATACCAGACCTCCTTGGGATCATGAGTCCTTCTCACTGGCCAGGTCCCATTCAATGGAGTGTACTTTCACTTTCAATAAATCTTTTATCTTGTTTTTAAGAACCTGTACAAGACTCTTAGTCCAGTAACAAAATGACTTTAATAAAGCAGAGCTAACGGAGTGTGCGTGTGTATAGGGAAATGGCATACAGTAGCTACAAAACTCTACTGGACTGCTTGCCAGAACAGGGCAAAATTTTCTTTCTTTGTTGTGGTGCTGGGGACCAAATCCAGATCTTATACCGCTAGGCATGTATTCTTCTACTGAGCTACTAAACCCAGAAATGAATCTCTTTTTTTATTACTGCAAGGAAGTCTGTTGAAAGACTAGATGGCCTAGTCTTAAAAATTATATATATTAAAAATATATGTAATAAATTATGACAGTTTCTACAGGGGGAAATGTGCATACCAAAGAATATCTGGGAATGAACTGTGGCACATTACTATTATAAAGGATACAACAGCCAACTTCAAACACGTTATTGGTGCCAATGATCATAGGTTTGGGTTCCAGATCTTCAGTGTCAGGGGTGATGTTATCTGGGTGACTATAAAACAAGAGACAAATCTTCAAAAAGCCAGCAACACACAAAAAATCAATTTTTCTTCCTCTTATTTTAAAATTTGTTAATTCTTTTAATCTTACCTGCCTAAAATATCTAACCATATTACTGTTCTGCTTTAGAGAAATTCAGCAGAACTACTCAAATGTAGGCAAGTCAGAGTGTGTTGAAGGACAGCCTCCACACAGCCTTGTGGCACAAGGCAGAAAAAGGTGCTGCCTACATTTTTATTTTCAATCTGTTTAAATGGAATCAAAACCATGCCTAACTGGAACTTTTTCCATTCTAAATAATCATTTGAGATTAATGAAATGTAAACAGATATTCACATAAAATAATTATTTTATAGTATCTGATAGTTGAAATATTTGGAAGATAAAAAGTACCCTCCGAGGAGGAAGCTGGTGTAGACGATGTTTTATATGTGACAGCTGAGTTACTGCAGAGTCTCTCAGGGGCAGACTGACTTGTGCTAAAGGTGCCAAATGCGTTCTAGCGTATGTGCTGCTGAAATGAGTACGTGCCAAATGCATTTGAAAGAGGAACTGCTTAATATAGTAAGAAACTCCCAAACTGTAAGCAAGACTTCAGACAAATTAGTCTTTTTATCACAGTGGAATATTTTCCCAAGGTCTTTATACAAATTCCACACATTGCTGCTATAAATTAGGTATAAGCTTGAACTTCCCGCCAAGATTTTATCTGGAAAGATATTAATACTTAGGAAAATTTCATGGATATTATGGTCTAGTTCACTACAATCTCATACACATTCTGATAAGTTATTATTATTATTATAGAATGAATCCACCATCTTTGCACTGACTTACATCCCTGTCCTTTTTAATTATTTCATTTTGAGACAGGGTCTCACTAAATTGCAAAGTTGCCTGGGCTGGGCTTGAACTTGTGATCCTCTTGCCTCAGCCTTCTAGTGTGCTAGGATTACAGGCATGCACCATCATGCCTGGGTTCTTTTCACCATTAAAGCTTAAAAATTGTCTCTAGGATCCTAGATTTTTCAACTATAATTCTAGATTGTAGTTATGCAAAATGTGTGAAAATGGAGTTAAATTCTAATGTCTGGGCATGAGTAATAACATTTCAATCATAATCAAGAAATTCCACCTGAAAATGCTCTTCAGGTAATCAGCATTGCACTTGGAGACTGCAGGTGCTCAGGAAACATCTGTTTATGAGAAGACTAAGAAAGTATCACAAAAGGCGAAGATTACCAGACCCCAGGTGGAGTCCAGTCAGCCACCAAAGAGCGCTCACCTTGGACAATTCATTTCTGCTATCTGGTGTTTGGCTTCCCCTCAGCAGTTGAAGCTGATGAAAAATGTTACTGTGGTGCTCAGTTCAGAATATGAATATGAGTCTTACTCACGAATTTATGATCAGGGCCTGTTCTTCTATTAGGTTACCTTCGCCAATCACTATTGGCCCAGCTTCTGCAATAATTCGTGCTTTAGGGTGGATCACTGTCCTAGGTCCTGTTAAAACATTTGAGAAGAAATTATCAGTAGAGGCTATGTGTCTAGCAGGAGAGTGGGACGTGACCAAGGGTGGATGGATGAGGCTGTTGAGTGGAACGTTTTCTAAATATGTTTCCTGCACTCCTGCAGGAGGGACTTTGCTGATATGTTCTCCTTAGATACTATCATGGGTTGTTGAGCTAAGGTGAGTAAAATGGCCCAGGACTGGAGCCAGACATTACTGGCTCAGGCTCCAGCTCAAATCTTCACTGATGTCAGCAGTGAATCTCAGATAATGAGAACACCAATCCTTCAGGGTTGTTGTAAGGGTTGACAGGAAATAATGTTGAAAGCAGAGAAAGTGGCACATAGTTGGCTACAAAATTGTATTATGTTCTCTTCACTCAGAAAGGTAAAGTTCTCTGCTACAATATACTTTCCTGTCCTTTTTTGTTTTTTGAAAGTGGTACTACAGGTTGAACATAGGGCCTTCATGTTAAGATATCCCCACCCTTTTTCTACATTTTATTTTGAAACAAGGTATAAGTCACTAAATCTCCCAGGCTGAGCTTGAATTTATGAACCTCCTGTCTCAACCTCTTGGGAATGTTGGTATTATAGACATGGCTCATGCTTAGCTGATTTATCTTTTTACTACTTCATGATAAAAAGAAAGTATGGGTGAACACAAGTCAGAAAATATGGGCCATAAACTTAGCTTTGCTCCTCCATCATGATCCCTATTATAAGCATTCTTCTTCTTTCTTCTTTCTTTTTTTTCCATACTGGGGATTGAACTCAGGAGGACCCTGTGCTTGCCAAGCAGGCGCTGATTCTAATAAGCTATCTCAGCAGCCCTAAGCATTCTTCTTAGAAGGAGGCAGAGTTTCTATTATCTGGTCTAGAATATGATTTTGACCAGTTAAAGTGGAAAAAGTGAAAAGGAGACAGAAGGAGGCACTGAGATCCTCAGACTGTGGTGCAAGAAGAACTGAGGCAACACAGTCAGGCTGAAAGCTAAGTAAGCAAAGAAGCCTGATGACCTGGAGGCCCAGCAGGGTTGTGGAGGCCCTGCCCTGCCTCACCAGGGCTGGGGCTCTGGAATGCTAGCACATTCCCTCCCCCTCCCCGCTCTTATCTCCCACAGGCCTCCGGTTTTGGCGATAATGATTCCACTAATGAGAAAACACATCCTCCTTTCAGCCTGTCTCCAACACCTGGTCCATTCACTCCCCAACGTCAAGCTATTTTCTATTGGTAAACAAGTGGACAGGAAATAACTGATTCTGAAAGTAAGAGAGGTGGACAGAAGGGTGAGGAGGGTGGGAAAGGGATCAGGAAGGTAATATCACCCCTAAAATTGAATAGTCAGTTGTTTGAATTGTTAATTTATTCAAAATTTATTCTTTGTTTTTGACAGGTGAGATGCAGCAGCACCCTATGTAATCAGGAAACAAAACAACAAAATCCGCATTTTATTATTTACCTCTTTGAGCTTGTTCTCAAAAAGTATTTATTCACAAGTTTAACAGCATAAGTATGGAAATGTCTCCATTGTTCAGAGAATTGGAACTTCAGCACAACAATTTCCTAACAACAGGTGTGATATGGTGGGGCCCAAAACAGGATACACAGACCAAAGCTGTCTGAGAGTAGCCAGATGCTTCTGTTATCTCTGGCTCCCCAAAGCTTTAGCTGCTGAAATAAAATTTCACAGGCAAATGTTTCTATTTAGGATAGAAGATAGGGTTTCCTCCATGCGTGGGAGCTTCTCAAGCTGACCACAAATATGAATATGAGTACCTTGTTTTCTTCAAAAATAAACGAAGGCTCTTTCCTATCCATGTGCATATTCTGTATACACATACACTTACATAGACATAAGTGTACATATATATTTATAAAACACATCACTAAAAACTGAAACAAAGAAAAGCAAAAACTATAAGATTCTGCCATGACGATCCTATTCCGTAGAGGTGACTTATGCAAGCTGGGCATGGTTGTACATGTTTACAGTTCCAGTACTCAGTGAGTCAAGATGATCACCTGAGTTGGATGCCCCCTGCGCCTATAGAGCAGAAACCTTCTCAAAAACAAAAACAAAATAAACCCAGAAGTAACTATTCTTTAAACTTTGCAGTATATTATTCCACACTCAAAATTATAGTTAAGATCTGTAAATATCACTATACATAAACTATATATCATTTTAGAAGTTTAAAAAGAAATTAACCTGGAGAAAAACATATGTCCTAAAAGCAAATACTTCTTTAAAGCCAAGGAATAGTATGCATCCTACAGTTGTTTTTTATAAATAGAAATTTCTCCATGTAATCAAATCTAAGTAGATATTCTTTTTAATGGCTATAAATGATCTCACATAATATTAATATGTCACAATTCACTTAACTGACTCCTTAGTAATAGGCATTTAGATGTTAACAACACTGGGTAGGACAATTGCTAAACAATGCTGATATGAACACTGCATTCCTTTGAAGTGAGAAGTTTCTAAGTTTTCCAGATATAAGAGCCAGTTGCAGTTTGCCCAATACTAGATTTACATCTTACTTCAAGATGTTCCATAACACAGGGCACACCATCTGTTTTAGGTTCTTTGCACTTCAAGCCCCAGCGGCAACCGACCCTTGATATAAAGTCTCACTTCTCTGCCCACTAACACTCAAAAACTACCTGCTTTCTCTCTTGAAGGTCTGTTTTCTCTTCATAAAAGGTGATGAGATCTTTAGCAACCTACCTTACTGGGCTGAAATGTGGGTTATATGAACTAATTTTTGAAAGGCAGACATAAGCTCTGACCATTAGTTCTTAAAAATGAGACATGTATCACTATTTGCCTTAAGTAATAATAACTTCTAAAATAAGTGAACGACCAGCTCAGGTCTGTGCAAGAGAAGAAAAGGGTCTGCTTTCCCATCTATTCAGGTCTCAGGGTAGTACTGTAATGTCCATCTTGAACCACAGGCAGATTCCACATATTACAGAATGGTAAAAAGATGAACAAGTGTTTTCCATAACTAGCCTTAAAGAGCTTAGATAAGAGGAGATTAGCACAGTGTAAGCAGAAGGCAGATTCTATGCCATTGCTAGATAAATAACAAAAGGCACTTGATATTCTGCTGGTCTTTAAGCTGTAGCTTTTGACAAATAAGACCTAATAAACGGAACCTAAAAAGGATTGATAAATGAAGTTACCAGCATGACTTTTCCTTAAAAGTTCGTTTAAAATATTCTATATTAAAAGCCCAAACAAATCAGCACACACTGTAAGAACCTAAAAAAACAAAATCTGAAAGGTATAATAGATACAGTAAAACAGAATGAAAATGAACATAAGGAATAAATAACATGGATGAAGGAAAGGAGAAAAGATGGGGGAAAAAAGGAAGCGCAATAACTTCCATATGTGCAAGTATATATATAGGAGAGCTGACATGGTTTACTACTAATTCCATTAGTCCTTTGAAAATAGCAGTTAAACTTTAAAATTTTCACTTTGACTAACTCTATATGCTAATATTTATAATCTGAACAACTACATGGAAGACAGCAATGTGCAATACAAAAACCATGGTGAATACATCTCATCTTGTTTTTTTTTTTTTTTTTTTAAATTTTATTTATTTATTTATTTGTTTTCTTGTTGTGTTTGTTTGTTTCTTTCTTTATTTTGTGGCTGGCTCAGCCTGCCCTGGTGGTGGCGCTGGCGCAGCATGTGGTGCCGGGGATCGAACTGCAGTCCCCACAGTTGCCTGAGCCCTCCCAAGCAGGCGCTTTAGACCACTGAACCATCTCGCCGGCCCTCATCTTGTTTTTCTAAATGTACCATTTCTAATATCAATTATGATTATGCTCTTTAAAATAAATGTAAAAATAAAGTGAAAAGGACAAGAAAAAATTAAGGTTTATTGAAAGCAAGTGTCAATGTTAAATTATTTGTCCAATCTTGCATACCTATATCTAGTGATCTGAGCAATAGAGTTGACCATAAAAATATGTAATATAACAACCATTGTTAATTTGCTATTCTTGTTTTAAAAATCTGCACCATATGTATAATCGTATGTTACTGTTTCTGTGTTTGTTATTGCTTTTGTTTTTACTCTTTAAAATGAATTAAATTACATTAAAAAGAATACAAAGTCCTATAAGATGTCTTACACAAGCTTGGGCATGGTGGTACATGCCTGGGAGGCTGATACAGGAGAACTGCAGGTCAGAGAAGAGCCTGGGCAACTTAGATACTTAACAAAATCCTGTCACAAAATAAAAATTAAAAAGGGGGAGAGGCTGGGGAAATAGCTCAATGTGAGGCCAAAAGGAAGAAAGGAGAAAACAAAGAAGTCTTACATATTATTTTAAAATAAGGCCTTAACGGATGTAGTTCATTGGCACAGTACTTGCACGTATGAGGCCAAACTGAATCCTCAGTACTTCAAAAATAAATAAAATTAGAAATAGGAAAGTGTGAGATATTTAACCTGGTAATGGACAACTGGTTATAAATCTGAGGGCCTCACCCTTGAAGCAAAACAGGCAGTTGAAGGCCTGAGATTTAGACACCACTGCCACCTGCTGGCAGCTTTGCCAAACTACAGGCCCTGCTGCCTTGGGGTTGAACGGGACTACGGTCATCACAAGGTGGCGGCAAGTGGCTCGGGCAGTAATGAACTGAACAGCTTCCGGAGCCTCTGGGAGGTCTCTCTAGCACAGGCTGCAGGTGAGCACACGTGTATGTCAGGATACATGCCTCGTAAGATTTAGGCGTGGACCCTGACTTCTGCACAGGTTCAGGTAGCACCACTGTACACGGCCTCATGCTGGAGTCGGGCTGGCAGCAGAGCCCTGTAATGGAAGCAATAACTGCACACGGTGATGTGGGCACAGCTCACCCCTGGCTCCCTGGCAAGACCGGGGCACTTTTACCTAGCATAGGTCTGAATTCAAACCAAGACTAAGGATCTTAAGGCTAAAATACTTTAAAAATAAAAATCTGTCACCAGGGAAAGTTTCTTCCTTTAAGTGAACTTTCTTGGAGCTTTTTCTGGCAGGGCAGTTTGTGTATTTTTTTAACCAAACGTGCTGAAACCCTATTTGGCTTATCTCCTTGTTTGGATAAATGTGTCTGGAGTTGGAATGGCCTGAACTGGCTGATGAACTATTTTTCAAAAGGGTTGGCTGGGCTTGAGGCAGCAGGGCCAGAAAGACATTCCTTGCACCACATTTCCATTTCCCTCATTTGGTAAAGGACATTTTTCCTGTCTACCTTTGCCACAGAAAGCGATCTTTGCGTATATTCTCCTAAGTCAATAAATAATTCAAAAAAGTCTCAAGCTTTCTCTTGAGAATTAAACAATTCCCTTGACCTGTAGGCTGAAGTGCCTGCAAGAGCCATTTTATAAGGCAATGATATCTCATGTCAAAGCCACTGTTCTGTTTACTGAAAATCAGCATACAATCAGACTCTGAGGGGAGAGAGAACCAGGTGGGACTGAGCACTTCTAGTCCAATTTTTCCATTAAGCAGAGTTCACAGCCTTCACATTACACTGCCCCAACCACGTGCTGGCTAATACCAGGAGCCTGCCTGTCCCTCACCCTCTAATGGGCTACAAACTGTGCCAGGAGGTACCTTTCTAAAATGATAATTCATGGCCCAAGAATCAAAGCAGCTCAATTAAACAAGTGTGAGACTACGAAGCCTCAGGAGGTCAGGCTCCAGCAGAGTTTCGGTTAGAGCACTCCTGGATAAGCACTGTACTTTCCAAGCTTTTAACTAAATTCTCTCAGACAAACTATATCTATGTCATTCTAGGAAAGATTAGGCTTAAAGTTCTATTGACCTGAAATACAGCAAAGGAAAAAATTCCTTCCTGAAATATTGTAGAATGGAATAACTTGTAAAAGTATAAATGACTAGAAGATAGAAAGTTACAAAAATAAGGCTGGGGATGTAGCTCAGTGGTAGTGCACTTGCCTTATAAATGTGAGGCCCCAGGATGGATCCCCAGCACTATAAACTACAACAGACATGCTAGAAAATCCATGAAACTCCATGCAAATTTATAGCTACATAACCTTGAAAGGAATGTTTCAATGTTCAAATCTCCAACTCCAAAGGACTACAGAAAAAGACTGAATTGTTTTGATAACCTAAGAAAAAACAAAAATAATAAAATCTTAAATGAAAAATAAGATGGTGGGGAAATTTGTAATCAGATAACTTATCTTCAGTCTTTGCTTTAACTTTTTATCTCCCAAGAGGTTATCAGTCTGATGTGTTATTTCAGAAAAATAAGTTAATAACAGCCAAAAGATTAGAAGTAATTTATATCAAATATAATGACAGAAATGATTATCTAGGTATCAATACTGAAAAATTCCCACGTTTATATATAACATTAAAAACATGAATCTGGAGTATGGAAAAGATAAGAAACATGTAAAATAAAAGATAAGAACTGAGGAAGACATAACACTGGGTAACTACATTACTCTTCTGTACCTTATCCTTGATTTTTAAAATTCATTTGCTTTTGAATGATATGAGCAAATTTTCTTGTTTTAAAAATCTGGGGGATATAGCTCAGTGGCACAGTGCCTGCCTGGTAAGTACAAGGTTGTTGAGTTCAATTTCCAGTACCAAAAAAAAAATTGAAGCTAGTCATGGTGGCAGACACAGACACCTGTAACCTTAGCACTGAAGGGCCTGGAACAGAAGGACTGCCATAGTATGAGCCCCAGTCGGAGCCAAATGGTAAGACCTTGTCTTGTAAAAAGGTAAAAAATAAATACTCTGTAGGGCTGGAGATGTAGCTCAATAGTGAAGTATATGACAAGGCCCCAGGCTCAATTCCCAACATCACAGAACAGAACAATACCTGTGTGTAACTATAAGCAAAAAAAAAAAAAAAAAAAGAAAAAAGAAAACAGAAAAACAACCCTGAACTCATTCTGTCATAAACTTTGATTCACTATAGATTTTCTTTAAAAATTTATCAGCTGTAAATGTTCACATTTGCCTATAATCTCAGCACTCTGAGAATTGAGGTACAAGGAAAAAACTTTGAACCCAGGTCTAACTCAGTGACTTAGTGAGACCTTGTCTAAAACTTTTTTAAAATTAAAAAGACTAAGGGTGGGAGATGTAGTTCAGTGCAAATTACAATTTTTCTTTCTTTTTTTATTTTTTTTTTTTATGGCTGGCTCAGTTTGTCCTGGGGTTGGGGCTGGTGCAGCATGTGGTGTCGGGGATCGAACCTCAGTCGCTGGGTTGCCTAAGCTTTCCTAAGCAGGCGCTTTAGACCGCTGACCCATCTCGCTGGCCCGCAAATTACAATTTCAAGTGTAATAAAAATGTGTTTAAATATTTAAAATTATTATAGTAGAAGATGCATTGTCATTAACCCCCTCAAAATACTCCCTCTTACTTTGAACACACTGCTTCCATCATTTCTGCCCTTTCTGGAGCAGTTGTGGAAGTGATTTGTGTTTTTACAAACTACAATCAAAGATGCAAATGGAAAGGCAGGCTTGTAAAACTTTGTGTGTTCTCGCTCACCTTATTCACCAGATCTAGCCTCATGTGCCTTCTGACTCTCCGACCATAGTCAAAATGACCATGAAACAAACATTCTGAATTGATACAGGACATTGATGCAGCCACAGCGGTGCAACTAAAGACACTCATAAAAGAAGACTTCCAGAAAGTGGCAAGAATGATGGGATAAGTGTGTCTGAAGACGGAGAGTACCTCAAGAGGAATTAATGTCAATGTGCCTTTCACAATTATACATTTAAAAAAATTTAAATATCCATCATATTTTTCTTTTTTTGCGGAGCTGGGGATCGAATTCAGGCCCTTTCCTCTGAGCTATCTCCCCAGCTCCTCCATCATATTTTTCAATCATACCATGTATTCTATTTCCCCTGGTACCAAGAATTGGTCTCAGGACCTGGCACTTGCCAGGCAGGAGCTTGTGCCACTGAGCTTTATACCTGGACCCATTAAAACTGTGCACTCTAAGTGAATGGTCAGATACCAGACGGAAAGTAGACTTAAAAATGGTATTTCCTTTCATAATTTCTACATTTAGGGAAAGGAGGAAGGGAGATAACTGAGATTTAAAAAAGGGGTGGGTTATTATAGGCACATGCCTATAATCCCGGCTAATTAGGATGGTGAGGTAAGAGGGCCACATATTGAAGGAAGAAGGGCCGGGGAGATAACTCAGCAGAATAAGTGCCTGTCTGGCAAGCGCAGGGTCCTGAGTTCAATCCCTGCTACTGAAAAAAACAAAAACAAAAACAAGACTTAGGTAAGCTTGGGAAACTCAGTGAGATCCTCTCTTAAAATAAAATAGAAAGGGCTAGGGAAGTAACCAAGTGGTAGAGCACTTGACTAGCATGTACAGCCATGGGTTCAATCACTAGAAATAAAAGGAAGAGCCGCGCCACTACAGTCTCTTCGTCGCCGGTTCTCTGCCCATGGCCCGGCCCGGGCCCTGCTGCAGGCGCCGCGCTGCCGGACCAGAGCTTCCTGTGGAACGTTTTCCAGCGGGTTGATAAAGACCGGAGTGGGGTGATATCAGACAATGAGCTTCAGCAGGCATTGTCCAATGGCACATGGACTCCATTTAACCCAGTGACTGTCAGGTCAATCATTTCTATGTTTGACCGGGAGAACAAAGCTGGTGTCAACTTCAGCGAGTTCACGGGTGTGTGGAAGTACATCACAGATTGGCAGAACGTCGTCCGCACCTACGACAGAGACAACTCGGGGATGATCGACAAGAATGAGCTCAAGCAAGCACTCTCAGGTTTTGGCTATCGGCTCTCTGACCAGTTCCACGACATCCTCATCCGCAAGTTTGACAGACAAGGACGAGGGCAGATCGCCTCTGATGACTTCATCCAGGGCTGCATTGTCCTGCAGAGGCTGACAGACATATTCAGACGCTACGACACGGATCAAGACGGCTGGATCCAGGTGTCTTACGAGCAGTATCTCTCCATGGTCTTCAGTATCGTACAACACAGGCCTTATGAACAGCAGCATCATGCACAAGACAACGGAAAATGCCAAATCCCTTCCCTGTCACGAAGGGGGACGCAGACGGTTAGGTGCTGTTCCTCCTCAGGCTCTGTAATTGCTAACGTGGGGACCAGCAGTACATAATGTGAGTAGCTGATGAGTGCGCTTGCGTTTTCATAGCTGCACTGCCATCGTAACAGACCTTGGGCTGTGGCTCCTTGTGCCGTGAGCGAGACACAGTCAAGGCTCATGTTTCTGCTTGGGAAAATGCACCCCGTGCTTTTTTAGACACCTTCAGTTCTGCAGTGGAAATGCTTTTGTTAGCCAATAGGATTTAAAAATAATACAGAACTTGCACAGAGGCTTTTCATGTGCCTTAACTTTTTAAAAAAAAAAGAGATTATTGTGCTCCCTGGAATATGTAACATGAGCAATAAAACAATGGTATAGAAAAAAAAAAAAAAAAAGAAATACAAAGGAAAACAAAGGCAGTGGGGGACAGTAAAAGCCAGACTGGTATTCCACTATTAGTTTTCATTTCTTTTTCCTTATGTGCTATCACAGCTAGGCAAGTGCTCTGCTACTGAGCTGAATCCCCAGCCCTTCTAATTATAGAGCACCCTGGTGCCATGATGAGTCTATTCCTCAAAGGATGATGAAAGTCATAAACATAATGTAGCAAAATGTGTAAAAACAACATAGGACAGTATTTTGATAAGTGAGGTCCTCATGATTTCTCAAACAGTTTTTAAGAGGTATAAGCAACACTAAAGGCTAAAAATTTATACAGCTGTGAAAGAAAGGGCCATTTACTAAATTTCTAAGTTATGTCATTTTAAAATAAATCAACCTGGCGAAAAAATTTTTATTCATGTTACTGGCTATTAATCACAGGGCATCACACTAAACAGTGTCCCTGTCTATTTTAAAAATTTTTGAGAAAGGGTGGGTTTGTCTGAACTGCATAGTGAGACCCTGTCTCAAAAAAAAAAAAAAAAAAAAAAAAAAGAGAGAGAGAGAGAGAGAAAGGGTGGGTTTGAAATTGTGATTCTTGGGGCTGGAGAGATAGCTCCATGGCACAAGTGACTGCCTGGCAAGTGCAAAGTTGTGAGTTCAAACCCCAGTCCCG
>PVKN010002597.1:0-15472 GCA_004027915.1 Capromys pilorides | reverse complement strand
AACAGCATAGTGTCCCATAAAATTTATTACATCTTTTTCCTACTAAAGAAACAGTGAAAAAGAATAAGGTATATCTTTTCTCTGAAAGTGTAATGATTCACTGAGAGCTCTATCCTGGTGGCCTGAGGTGACATGTGGCTGTTGAGAAGGATGAGCTCACTCCAACGACACTGTAAGGACACCACATCTGGGAAAACGTGGATAAAAGAATGGAGTAGAAAAATGTGAATTTTAAGAACTTGGTCATGTCAGTGTCACATGCAAAACTGTTTACCTGACCTAAATGTTGGATATGATTTCTAGCAAAGCATGCTATCAACAGCTAAACCTTGAAGGGAGTTTACCAGTTATAAACCTAGGAGGTGGATACTATTTTGCATGTGACAGGAACTGTTAGGGGCCAGCCAATATCTGTTTTCTTTTTCACTGTACTAGAACCCAGCCTAAATTTATTAGGGGCAACAATGCGGACAGCTGCAGTTCCCTTTGCAGCTCCACCTTGAATGCAAAAGGGGGAGTGTGAGCACTCTGGACCAGGGGTTCGATCCTCAGGCCTGCTGTGCTGGCCCCACCCACAAGGTGCACTGAGATGGCAATTGAGACTGGGCGTGTGGCTGTAAGCTCTTGGGAGGCTATAAACAGGTGGATCACTACAAGTCCAACGTAGTAGTGAGAATACCCTATAGACCCTCCCTAGGATAAAACAACAGCAAAAACATGATCACTTCCTGTCTCATGCTGGACAATCAACAGATCATCCCTGAAATCCTTCCTGAACTTTTTATGTGTAAGAATAATCCTTCGTATTTTCAAGTCACCACCATATGCAGCTGAACCCAATCTTAAGACATACGATCACACATCTGGGGAAAAGAAACATCAGGGAGGTTGAGTAATAAGTCCAAGGAAATCCAGCAGGTAAGGAGTAAAGAAGCACGGTAATACAGGGCTGTGGATTCATAATGAACATTCAGTGGAATGTGAGCTCCACAAGGCCTGGTCCTTTGCTGTTATGCTCATTGTTGTGATCCTGGATCAACAATATGTGGCATATCATGGGTACCTGTATACAGCTGACAGCTCTCTCTCAAATACGTGAATGCCTTTGTTATACTGTCTCATGTTTTAGATAGAAATTTAAACTTAGCCTTTTTTTAAGAGAATAAAAAAAGAAAGACTGTACACTTACAGGAGAAAATATATTGTTTTGTCAATAAAATCAGGGCATCAGCAAAACAGACATGAAGAGAATAGTTAAGCACTAACGTACAATGTAAAGCACTAGATATGACATCAGTTCTTGAGCAACAACATTAATAAACTATTTTCTTACCTATAGTTACATCTCCTCTGATCTCACTCTCCACACATACAACTGCTCCAGGAGCAATCTTCACACTGTGGAAATAAAAAGGTAGTGTTCATCATGGGTAAGATCACAGTCTGCCACTGGAGCTCTGCTGATGCCACAGTGAGAAAAAGACTGAGGGAAAAACGCAATCAGCTCTAAGAGGGTGAGGTTCTGTCTTAGTTACTTTCTCCTCTGGGTCATAGTACCCAGCACCCACAAGCTAGAGGATGAAAGGCGCACTGTGGCTCAGCTGGCTCCATGGTGCAGGGGCATGGCACAGGGGCATGGCACAGGAGGAAGAGTTCATGGCAAGGTGAGCAGGAAGCAGGGATGCTGTCTTCTTTCCCTTGTTATTGCATCCACACTATAAGTCCATTGGTTGGTGCCACCCACACTCAGGGTCCCTGTCTTCCTTCTTTAGTAAATCCATTATCCACACCCAGAACTATGCTAAACCAACAGAGGACTAATCTAGTATCACACATTCATGGTCCAGTCACACCCCAAAGCCCTACCTAAGTCTCCCAAAATAACAAAGCAAAAAAAGGAGCAGTATGATGTCATTAGCCACTATGTAAACTGAAGAAAAGGAGTATCCATTTAAAGCATTCATCGATCAAATGAACCACAGTGATAGATGCATACCCATTAGGGCAGTTTTTTTTTTTTTTTTTTTTTTTTTTTGCGGGACTGGGTTTCGAACTCATGACTTTGCTCTTGCCAGGCAGGCACTTGTGCCACTGAGCTATCATCCCAGCTAGAGTAGTTTTTAATAGCCCAAATGCCCATCAACTGGTGAAGATATGGGATAAGTGCGTGCATGTGCATACACACACACACACACACACACACACACCCCTGGAGTACTACTCTGCCATGAAGAAGGTAAGCTTGAGACATTTTAGTAAATAGATGCACTGTGAAGCCATAACCTTTTTTTCTGTCCTCAATTTTTTAATTTATTTTTTAATTTTTTTCATTTTAATGAGAAAAAAAGATAAAATAGCAATGAGACAGTTTCAAAACAGGTTAGTAGGATTGTTACAATAACTAATACACTGCATATTGTTGTCTTTATAGTAGCAATTCAAAGGACAAGATGCAGACATGATACCTTGTCTAAATAATATTAGTACAAACTTTTATTCTCAAAGGCCATAATCTTAAGGAAATAAATCAGGCATACCTGTGTGAATACTGCATTGTTTCTCTGGTGTGAGAGATCAAAAGTGTAAATAAGAACCAAAATGTATATTAGGTATTGTGAAATAGGAAAAGAACATTCAAACGGGGAGGGAAAATAAGGAGGGAGGAAGAAAAAAATCTTAAAAAGTGAGAAAAGAAGGAAAAATAGATGGGGCTGGCAAGATGGCTCAGTGGTCTAAAGCACCTGCTTAGGAAAGCTTAAGGCAACCGCAGTGACCACAGGTCGATCCTAGGCACCACATGCTGTGCCAGCCCCACCCCTAGGGCAGGCTGAGCTGGCCATAATAAATAAATAAATATATATATATATACATATATATATATATATATGTATATATATATATATATATATGTATATATATAAATAAATAAATCTAAAAAAAAAAGGAAACATAGAAATAATCAAGTTATATCATATACAAGTACAAATTCTCCATGAGGAATGTGATCATTATGCATACCTAAAATGTACCAATAAAATCTGATAAAAATTTCAGTAATCAGCAAAATAATATTAGTATAAAAACATAAAATGCACACATATTTCTTTTTTTTAAATTTATTTTATTTATTTATTTGTTTGCTTGTTGTGTTTCTTTATTTATTCATTTTGTGGCTGGCTCAGCCTGCCCTGGTGGTGGCGCTGGCGCAGCATGTGGTGCCGGGGATCGAACTGCAGTCCCCGCAGTTGCCTGAGCCCTCCCAAGCAGGCGCTTTAGACCACTGAACCATCTCGCCGGCCCCACATATTTCTATTTATTCTCTAGCAATATATATTAGAAAGCTAACTACCAAGTGATTTATGTAAAAGGTAGTACACTGTTTAAAAGACTCTCGTAGTTACCATATAACTTAATTTCTCTTTATGTCTTACCATATTCTCCTGTTGACATCGGTACCTAAGCTGCCCTGATATAAGGACCTGCAGCATGATTTTTGTTATGAAAATAATTGTTGGGTTTTTTAAAAATGTATTTAGTACAGGGTCTACGGGATCTACATGGTCTCACTACTAGACTGGACTCATAGTGATCCTCCTGTTTCAGCTTCCCAAGAGCTGGGATTATAGGCATACACCACCATGCCCAGTCTTAACTGCCTCTCAGTGAGGCCTGGGGCAGGGCTGGCATGGCACACTGGGGATCAAACCCTGACCGCTGCGCTTTGCCTAAGCAGGTATTTTAGTCTGCTAAGCTACCTAGCCAGCCCTTGAAAATAACTGTTCTTGCTTGGGTAAGAAAATGGGTTTTTTTGGAACTAGGGATGCTTACAAGGAAAAAAGCAAAAAGGTTTTTTCTTAACACAAAAGACATTCGTGCTATTAAGTCTGCTCTTAGTTTCTATGAAATAACCATACCATTTTTGATATCCTTTCTTTAGAGACTGTTGGGTTTTTCAAACTTGGTTTAAGAGTTGTTCACTGCTAGCACTACACTGAAACACTAATTTTGCATATTAACTTTGTATCTTTTTTTTTCCCCCCCTTTGGTCATTTTGAGATAGGGTCTCAGCACACAGTTCAGGCTCACCTTGAGCTCACTTTGTAGCCCAAGTTCGTCTGGGAAGGCACAAGGTTCACCTGTCTCAGCCTCCCAAGTGCTGAGGCTTGGGCCTCCATGCCCAGATTTTACTTTGTATCCTAAAACCTATTTTGTTGCTCCTTTGGAACTTCCAAGTTAAACAATTATGTTGATTGTGAACAGAGACAATGTCATTTTTCATACTCCTGTCATCACCAAGTCTAACAAGGTCCACAAGAAATGAGGGCCTCAACACTCCCACACCCCCACCATAGGGTAGGTTTATCAATGTCTCCATAGAAAAAGAACTTTAGGACATGTCTGAAAGGCATAGATAGATTTATCAGGCAGAGTTAAAGCAGCACACAGCACTGAGCAGAGAGGTTCACTATGGTCAGGGAATGGAGATGCATATGTGTGTTTTGTTTCTTTTTGCAGAACCGGGGATCGAACTCAGGACCTTGCACTTGCCGGGCAGGCACTTGTGCCCCTGAGCTATCTCCCTGGCCCCACATATGTGTTCTTATAAGAGTCCTTTAAAAGAAAAAAAAGGAGGATTTTTTTTCCCCTTAAAACATTCTTTGAACAATTTGATTTTGTTTCTTTTAAGGTCAGGTTACTGCTCTTTACCTTACCAACCATATCCCTAAGGGATTTGGGTGTCACAGGCCTAGAAGAAAAAACTCAGAAATCCTAGAAAGCACTTACTTAGTCTTGGGAAACAAATCAACATACAACAATACAAATGGTACCAAATTTCAGAACAAGAATAGAAAATTAACAATGGTTGCTATATTGGGCTTTTAAGACAACACGTTAATGCATGAGCTCTCTCTCTCTCTGTATTTTTAGGGAAAGGTCTACAGGGTGTTCAGGATCTCACTATTAGATTGAACTTGTAGTGATCTGCCTGTTTACAGCCTCCCAAGAGCTGGGATTACAGGTGTGCACCACCATGTCCAGTCTCAACTGCTATCTCAGCAGGCCCTGGGGGAGAAGCTGTCCCGCCCTCATGCCTGCTTGCAGGCGGTTTAATCTGCTGAGCTATTTGACCCGGCCTTGCATGAGCTTTTTCTAAACTAAAACCTCAGTATTCAGGTCTAATTGCAATGTTTGGCTCTTTGTAATAAATGGGTTTTGGGCTGCAGTTTGAGCACCTGCTAAAAGGTTCACCATCACCATGCTAGAGGATGTGCATGAGGTAAATAAAAGTAAATAGACAAAATTATCCTATAGGGGCCAGCGAGATGGTTCAGTGGTCTAAAGCGCCTGCTTAGGAAAGCTCAGGCAACTTCAGGGACTCCGGTTCGATCTCCAGCACCACATGCTGCGCCAGCCCCACCACCAGGGCAGGCTGAGCCAGCCATAAAATAAAACAAATAAGCAAATAAATAAAATAAATATTTAAAAAAAAAAAAATTATCCTATAAATAGACTTTTGCATGCAAGGACAGAGGGAGAGGTCAGGACAATAGCTACACATCATCTGTCTTACAGGTCAAAGAGGACAGAGGAATTCAGGACAAAAGTTTTTAAGAAAACTAACGGGAACATTATCTGATGAGAATGTGTGAAAAATACTAATGGGCATTTGACACGTCTGTTGGAAGATATGGAAAGCACTGGGACACAGAAAAGTAAGGAAATAAAAACAATGACATGGGGTGGACATGATCAAAATATGTTACAGGCACGTATGAAAACATCTCATTGAAACCAAATATAAAATTAGGGCAGTAATAAAAATATTTTAAATGACGAAATGGTTAGAGGAAAAAGTTATATGAATTATATGCTTTTTGCCTCTCTAAAAAAATAATATTCACATGTATTTTATAAAATAACATTTAAAATGACTATTTTTTGTTTTTTGAGTAGGGGTCTTGCTGTATAGTTCAGGCTGCCCCTCAATTCACTATTTAGCCCAGGCTGGCTTCAAACTTGTGGCTATCCTCCTACCTCAGCCTCCTGTGTGCTGAGATTACAGGCATGCACCACCAGGCCTGGTGAAAATGATCAAATAGAAAATTCAGATATAACTGTATCAGAGGAGAAGGATATATTTGTGTGCAGATGTTCAAAGGAGCAGGGAAAGAAGAAGTGTCAGTATGAAAATTACTATGCTCTCAATAACTACAAGAAATAAATAGCATGCTTGGAATCCCAGCACTCTGGGAGGCTGAAGCAAGAGGACGGGCAGGTTAAACCCCAGCTTGGGCAACTTAGTGAGACTCTGTCTCAAAAGAAAAAAAAAAAGAAAAACTGAGATGTAATTCAATGCAAAAGTCCTGTGTTCAATCATGAACAGTAGAATAAGCAATTATATAAAAAATAAGGATATAAGTAAAAGAAAGAACTAGACGAGCATAAAAGAATTTGCTCCTAGGTAGCAGAACCGTGAGAGGGTGAAGGGTAAGCAAGGGCTGCCGCTTTCCAATGAACCTTTAGTGAATGAGCTGTGTACACACATTACTTCGATTTTAACAAATATGGTTTAAATAGCCGAAAAGTATGTGTATACAAGAATGCTTCCATGAAAACATTAAACACAGTATTATCTATTTCAAATACCATACCCATACAATCTAAACAAAGAGTAGTATGTAGCAAAATGAAAATTCCTTCTTGGCAGGTTTACCTTTGTAATTGTTATCAATTATAAGAACGGAGCCAGGGGGCTGGGGAGATAGCTCCGGGGCACAAGTGCCTGCCTGGCAAGTGCAAGGTCGTGAGTTTGAACCTTGGTCCCACCAAAAAAAAAAAAAGAACGGAGCCAGGAGGATAAGGCAGGTAAGGCTGGGAAAGAAGGCTGGCCAGGTACCACAATCCACATCACAGTCATTTTCCGCTTAGCTTCTACTTACTTCAAACTCTGAAGTGAAGCTGCTGAACCAGGCACCACACTTTGAAAAGTACTACAACAGCAAAAAGTAACGCGTGAAGTAGGGTGGTCTCTCCATATTATAAAGCTGAGCTCAAAGACTTCACAGCGACTTGCCCAAGGCTGTACAGCTCCCCAAGATAGCAGAACCGTTTTGAATCCATCTGACACCTGCACGTGCTGCCTACATTTGTGCCTACATTTGTGCCGTCTGTACAAGCTCTGAAGTGTTTCATTTCTTCCTTAAGGCCCGTTTGCCTTTTATAGCCTTGTAGTCAATGGGGAACAAAGTACTGCAATCACAGTGTCTGAAATTGCAATTCTCTCTTGGTTTGTGCTGTTACAGATCTGTTTTAACACCCTTCTTTGGAAAATCCTCCTCTAGGTTTACAGTCATGTTGGGGGTGAGAGGAGACCTAGTCAGAGCTGCCTTACTCCTGCTCTGACATGTCAGCTCAGAGGTCAAATGTTTAACCATGAACTTTAATTGTCCTGAGGTATCTGACTGCCTTGCTAGAAAGATTTACTAGAAAAATTGGGGGCAATTCTCCTATTGTGGAAAAGGCCAGGGAAGATTTTTACCTGTTGAGACTCAGCTGGGCCATCCTCTTAGATACCCATGCAATTGTCATAAATATATATTAAGACTACAAATATGCTTTTCTGGTGCATGAAGCAATCTAGAAAAAAGGAACTTGCTAACTAATAAGTAAGCCTTACAGGCAAGAAACTCTGTAACTCTTAGGCAGTCTATCTTCCCAAGCAGCTTGCTAACATTTATTCCAAAGGACTCAGAAGAGACATGTCTGAAGTCTCCTTGTGAAATCAAAAGGCTGGCAGAGAAGCAAGGGCAGTATTGCAGTCAGTCTCTCAAGATTCTAGCCTTACTCTCAGTTCCTGAGGAACCATTAAAGTGGTTACTTCCTCAAGGGATGTAGTAGAAAGCTCTAAAAACCCTATGCAGGAAATGGTCAGAATTTTCACAGGATTGGGATAAAAGCTGCAGTGCTCCTGTGAACCTCTGGAAGACCCGTGGTTCCTCAAAAAGCAAGGTTCCAGTACTTTCTGGATGCAGATATGTAGTCTCTAATGGCCCTAGTTCATCACAATTTAAACAGGTAACTTGCATTGAAACTCCTGTTTTGTTTTCTGAGACTGGGTTTCACTATGTAGTTCAGGCGTGCCTTAAACTCAGCAATCCTCTTCCTGCCTCGGCCTCCTGAATGCCAGCATTACAGGAATATGCCACCATGCCCAGCTGAGACTAGATCCATAATGTGGGCAATCTTACCAAGTCTATGGTTCTCAGGCTCCTGATAATTTATCTCTTATCCCTCTCTGCCACATTTTCTCCTCCACAGGAAGTATGGAAATCTGACCTGCTTCTCATACTTGGGGCACTATATCCCCAACCTAACAGTAAAGTTAACCAAGGTTTCTCTTAGCAAACAAGCAGCTCAGTAGTCATCAATTCTTTTGTTTTCTTCCATCACTGTTTTTCTTCAACCCAGTCAGTGAGCTACAACACCCCAAGGTAGTTGCAGAATACATAATTCCCAGTAGGTAGGGCCTACACCCCCTTTCAACAGAAACTAGCTATCTAAAGATGGAGAATCTGAGCGTGGTGGTGCAGGCCTGTGGTCTCAGTACTTGGTAGGCTGAGGCACAGAGATCATGGTGAGTTTGAGGCCAGCCTGACTACACAGCCAGACCTTTTATCAAAAAAAAAAAAAAAAAAAAGATGGGAGATGGAGACCTTTATTCCTTCAGTGCCTCATGAAGAATTAAGGGGATATGGGTCTCATGGGGGAAATGAGGCAGATTAGAGCACAGTAGGTTGGCTGCGGAAGCAGGTGTCATCTGTTAATTACAAAGTCCTTGGTCACAGGTGCAAACAGTTCCTAACGCCCTGCACCTGGACCTCTTGGGTCAGCCTGCATAGGTGAGTCCAGACAGAACGCCAACAGAAGGCCTAGGTGATATGTAAAGGACTTGAGCTCTCCAACACTCTCTTCACAATAATCCATTCTCATCCTGTAGAGTGCAATTTTCAAATTCACTCTGCAGAGGCTATTTCTTTTTCTACTTTTCATAAACGTTAAACCCTGTTAAGATTTTAAATATATGGCACCAGACATAATATCTGTTTTGCCAGAGTCAGCAAAGGGTGCTGGACACCACTGCTTTTGGAAGTGGCTCTGCGCGCGCGTCTCTGTCACCAGGCCATCGCTTCCACCGCAGCCTCCCCCGATGGAGACTTCGGGAGAAGCAGCCACAGCTCCTACGTCCCGAGTTCACCAGGCAGGCAGCGGGCAGGGCAGGTCCCAGAGCCCGGCCAAGCGAGGCTCAGGGCGAGGCCAGCACCAGCCCGGCCCGGCGCGAGCCGGGAGGCCAACCGCAGGACAGCCGCACGCGACCCCAACCAGGCCCACCCGCAGCTCTCCCTCCCGCTCCCCGCAAGCCCCAGACCCTCTCTGCGCAGGCGTGCTGCGGAGGAGGGCGGCGAGTCGGAAGAACAAAAACATTCCCCAGATGGTTCCGCTCCCCTGTCTTCCCCAAGCCCCAGTTCATCGCCACGGCCAACGCCAAGCCCGAGCCTTAGGCACCGTTAGTCTGCGTGCTTGGGATGAGATACCGCCTCAGTCCCTACCACTGGCACCAGGAAAATATCCCAGCCCCGAGAGGAGTGACGACAGCCTCGTCTCCAGCGGCTGACCCACCTCTTTTGAGTCTTCTCCGCCATGGTACTGCTCTGGGTTCCAACTGGAGCGGAGATCGACACCT
The DNA here is from genome assembly GCA_004027915.1 of Capromys pilorides. Taxonomy (NCBI): domain Eukaryota; kingdom Metazoa; phylum Chordata; class Mammalia; order Rodentia; family Capromyidae; genus Capromys; species Capromys pilorides. Next base: position 5,730 of record PVKN010002597.1, on the reverse strand, counting down.
TTGCCTGAATGGGGCGATGATCTCCACGCGCAACTGCAGAGCCTGGCAGGGGATGCGAGGGGGTGGAGCCGGGGGCGGGGCCGAGACATTCCTGCGGCTGGCTACCAGAAGACCTTGGGCAGCCCCCGGATTTTAGCGCTGCCCAAGGGCTGATAGGCTTGAATTTAAATCAGACGCTTAAGTCAGTGCAGGGCATCTCATGTTGCGTGCTACTTCTCAGTACTCAAGGTCATATCCTGCTTCTGTCCTCCCGCTGGGTGTAGCTTTTCGGCCTTCCTCTAGGTGGGAGGATTCCTCCGGCCAGGGCTGGCGGGAGATTCCGGCTGTCAGTGGACAATCCACGTGGAGATGCTAAGTTGTCCACGGAACATCAGGTGAGAAGCTCAGCAGAGCACGGAATAGTAATGATATACTTTGAGAACGCCAGCAGGGAATGGAGGGCGTTTGACCTACGGGAAAAAGCTTGCTCAGAAGGAGCCTGAATCTCCCTCCTACCGGATGCCCTTTCATCTCCATCTTTGTAACGGGGTCCACCTTCACCCAGGTGCTCAAGCCAGACTCGGGCGTCGTCCTTGGCACGCTCCTTCCGCATGTGTAACTCACTCGCAAGTGCTGGGCCTCGTTTTTCTACTTTCCACCATTTACCACTCCATCTGTAGTCTAACCTCAGACACTGCATCTCTCCTCTGCTCCTTCCATGGTCTACCCCTAAAGTCGCACACAAAAATGTTCCCCAAAGCTAGGCATGCTGGTCGACACCTGTCACCCCAGCACTCTGGTACACTGAAGCAGGAGAATCAAAAGTTCACTCGGCCTGGCAATTTAGTGACTTTTGAGAGGCTGTCTCAAAAAATGGGGTAGGAATAGAGTTCAAAGGCCCTGGGTTCAATCCCCAGTACCACAGAAAAGTCCCCAAAGACTTATGTGTTTAGAAGCAGGGCTTTTGTAAAGTGCTGGATCTCGGGACGAATTCATAGTTATATGTGCTGTTTGAAGATGGGGCCTGGCTAGAAGAGGTGGGTCCTGGAGCTGTGACCTAGAAGGGTGTATGTATTCTTCTCCCCAGCCCCTTTTCAATTTATCTTTCTTCCTCTTTCTCTCTGCTTCCTGGCTGCCATAGGATGAACAGCTTTCCTTTCCTGTGCTGGTCCTCCATGCTGTTTCTGCCTTGAGCGAGCTGACCATGGACGAAAACCTCAAAATCAAGGGGCCAAAATAAACCCTCTCTCCTTTGTGCATGTCAGGTACTTTGTTCTAGCAGTGGGAAAGCTGTCTGCTGCAATCCTTATCCCCACCCGTAGCCCTGATTCAAGTCATTCTCTTGTAGTCAAATCATCCTGTATTTTAACTTTTGAGACCAAGTGTCACTATCTAGTTCAGATTGATTTTGAAATCACTGTGTAGGCCAGGCTGACCTCGAATTCTCAGTGATCCTCCTACCTCTGCCTTCTGAGTGCTGGAATTACAACCTGGCCAAAAACCATTCTTTAAAAATAAAATCCAGGGCTGGATGTTTTAGCACACACCTGTAATCCCAGCTACTTGTGAAGCTATGGCAAGAGGTTTATAACTTCAAAGCAGCCTGAGCAGTTGAGTGAGAACTTATCTTAATAAGGAGGGGAAAAGGGGTTGAAAGAAGGGGAGGGGAGGGGAGTGGAAAAAAGAAAATACATATGTACAGGTACAAGTTCTCTATGATGAATGTAATTATGTGTACTGAAAAAAATGTCAATAAAGTTAATTTTAAAAAGTTATGGACATTCTTGACATCTATAAAACACTTTTATGGAGAAGTTACATTAGTAACTGGATGACTGGGGACTGTAACTTAGCTAAGGTGAAACAAATTTGGACCCATCATAGTCAAGAAAATTTATAACCAATAGAAACCTACTGTTCCTAGTTCAAGAGGCTGAGAAGTCCACGATCAAGGGAGCTTCTGTCTGGGGAAGGGCCCATCCTCACAGGTGATTGTTGCTGCACGCTGACATTGTAGAAGGGGCAAACAGCTCCTTCAGGAGGATGCTAAACTTGTGAGGGCAATGGCTTCACCATATAATCCCCTCTGTCAGCTTTCCATGACTGTTACAGAATGCCTGAGAAAATCAAAACAGAGAAAAGTTTTGCAATGGTCAATACATTGTATCAACTTGAAATCTGGAAGTTTAAGTGACTCAGTAGGGGACCAGGGTCCTTCCTTTGAAAACATCCTGAGCCTGTGTAAGAAGAGGGCAGGAAGACCATGTGAGTGCTGCACCCACCTGAGAATAGCAGCTTCCACACAATAGAAGGGAGGGAAAAGGGCCTGTTCTGCCCATATTTGCTCCTGCTATTTCTGCTGTCTTCTGTTGCCCTGAAGTGTTGCCCCTCACCATGCTACCCTGCCTTGGAGCAAGCTGACTATAGACTGAAACGTCCACAAATTGTAAGCTAAATAAACCTTCCCTTCCTTAATTTTCAGTTTCAGGTATTTTGTCACAGCAAGGAGAGAAAAGTAACTAAGATAGGTTTACTGTGGCTCAGTTTCAGAGGTTTCAGTTTCTGTTCTTAGCCCTGTTGTCCAGACACCTGTGGCAAGGCTATACATTATGGTAGAGACCATGTAGCAGAGGAAACTGCTTGGGCCTGAGTCACAATAAGCCCTTGGGGAAATGCCGTCAGTGACATAACTTCCTGCCACAAGGCACCTCATCCTAAAGTTCCACCACCTCCCAAAGGTGCTACGGGCTAGAGACCAAGCCTTCAGTACAGGAAGAGACAGCCTTCCAAAACACAGCAAACTAGCCCACTAACGCTCATGCATTCTATTATTCTTTCTTTTTTTTTTTTTTTTCTTTCTTTGACTATGTTGTAATCAGGGCGTTCAAAGGAAATGATGTAATACGAAACACATAATTGGGCCGACAAGATGGTTCAGTGGTCTAAAGCGCCTGCTTAGTAAAGCTTAGGCAACCACAGGGACCGCGGTTCGATCCCCAGCACTGCATGCTGGGCCAGCCCCACCCCCAGGGCAGGCTGAGCCAGCTATAATAAATAAATGAATAAATAAATTAAAAAACACACATAATTTATGGATTATTTTATAGTAGTCATTCAGAATCACATGCAAAAGAATGCAGAATATCCATCCATACTGGAGATATAAAGAATCCTGCTGAGGGCCTGGATCCTACAGTAATGTCCTGCACAAGTATGACAATGTCCCTGATGGTTCCAACTGGAGGCCAATTGTCCATGACAATGTCTCATGCAAATCTATTTCATGGCATGGCATGCCCTGCCCCAGGCAACCTGAGGTGGCCACTGAGTGGGGCGGGGGCATGGGGATGGCCATGCACATCTGTACTCTCAGCGTTGAGGAGGCTAAAAACAGAAAGATCACTGTGAGTCTGAGCTGCATAGTGAGACCCTGTACCAAATACAAATAAATAAATATAAAATAAAAAATAAGAAAAAATTATTTCATGGATCTGTGCTGGGAAGGCACAAAGGTCAGTGAGTGGTAGAGGCTAGAAAATCTGTGCCAATGGGATGAAGGATCTGTGCCAGCCTGCTGAGGGATCTGTGCTGGAGCCAGGAAGTGACACTCAACGACCAGAGCACTCCCTAAAAATACCACAACCATCCTTAGTGAGTTCCCAAGCTCTTCCAATGGTGAGGATAGCTGAGTTCATATCAGGAAAGCCAACATGACAAGGTCATGCAGGCGCTTCTGGCATCAATCCTCAGGTGGGCCCTCCATACCCAGCACCATGCTGACTCTGTTCAACTAGGTGTTGCGAGTTGGCCACCAGTTGTCAATCCATCACAGACTATGTTCATCCAATTTGCCTTATTCACCATGCTTTTCCATACTCCATTATTTTTTTTTGCTAATATTCTATCTAGGCAAGCATAACTAGGTCTAATATTAAAAGTTGGGATAGAGAAATGACTTGCTTAGAGTTCTCTGGTCATTGTAGAGGTTTTGCGTTTTCTCCTCTGTTCAGAGCAGACTCTCTTTAAGATCCTTGCCCCCTTAGATTTAGTTTATAATTTAGGCTGCTTATTCTTGAAGGTAGCTTGGGAAATTAAAAACAAACAAACAAAACCCAGCCAGGGGGCCGGCGAGATGGTTCAGTGGTCTAAAGCGCCTGCTTAGGAGGGCTCAGGCAACTGCGGGGACTGCAGTTCGGTCCCCGGCACCACATGCTGCGCCAGCGCCACCACCAGGGCAGGCTGAGCCAGCCACAAAATGAATAAATAAAGAAACAAACAAACACAACAAGCAAACAAATAAATAAATAAATAAAATTAAAAAAAAAAAAAAAAAAAAAAAAAAAAAAAACCCAGCCAGTCCGAGACAGCCCTGTAATGTGCATTACCTTGGGCTCAGCCAATGGATCCTCTAGCTTAGAGAGGGATTCTCATTCTTTTTTTTTTTTTTGGTGGAACCAGGGATTGAACTCAGGCCCTTTCACTTGCCAGGAAAGCACTTATTCTACTGAGCTATCTCACCAGCCCCAAGGGATTCCCATTCTTTGTTTTCTATTTTTATAGCTTTTTTCTATTTTTATAACATTTATATATTTATTTTTATAATAATTAATACATTGCATATTGTCTTCATCATAATTGTTCTGAGTACAAGATGCAGACATGATTTCTTTTTTTTATAACATTTTATAAAGCTCATAAGACAGTGCTTATATAAAAATTCACATAGTTTCTAGAGAGCATACAATTTCCAAAAATGCACTTTGCTTTTGATACATTCAGTTTTCTAAGGATATACTCAAATCAGTGGTAAAATGCAGAAAGTATTTGATAATTCATTAGCTTTGGTAAAACTATACTCGTATGTTGACTTTTCACAGTATTAACTTTTATATCTACTTTTTAAAAAAATGTATTTATGACAGGGTCTACAGGGTCTCACTACACAGATCAGACTTGCAGTGATCCTCCTGTTTTCAGCCTTCCAAGCTCTGGGATTACAGGTGCGCTGTGCTTTGCCTAAGCAGGCACTTTAGCCAACTCTGATATCTACATTGTGCAGTGTCTGCTATTACTAGGATGTCAGAAAAATGTTAGGAGCAAGTATATCCAGGGTTGAGGAGATAGCTTAAACTGAACCTTGTAGTTTAAGCACCTGCCTGGCAAGCATAGGACCTGAGTTTGATCCCTGGTACCACATGCTGTGCCAGCCCCAAAACTGGGTGTGGTGGTGCACATCTGTAATCCCACCCCTGGGGGGACTGAAATAGAAGGATCACTATGAGTCTAAGTTGCGTAGCAAGGCTCTGTGTTCAAGTAGCAGAGACCATCCCAAAGGCCTCCACCCATGCTTAGGAATCCTGGATCTATACAGCCAGACAGGCAGCTTCCCACCAGGAGTCTCAGGAACCTGCCCAACTGGGCAAGAAGCAAAGCCCTGTGGGGAAAGGTGGAGGCTGAGGCTATCGCTACAGAGACCCAAGGAGCTGAGCTATGGTTGGGGCAGGCTCTGCCCCTTTACCACTCAAGCAGCGAGTTCCATAACCAGTAAGTAGATGTTCCAGTTGGCTGGTGACTTCTGCTGCTAGCTATACCCCAGGTTAAAAGAAAGGAAAGTTTGGGGCTAAGATGGGAGGGCAATGACTTTACTCCCTGGACACCCTATCATTTTTATCTTGCCTCTGGGTAGTAATTTTTGTGATATTGGTCCATGTCTCAAATGTCTCCTTTTTCAAAATACTTTTAACTTTAACA
>PVKN010002596.1:0-41599 GCA_004027915.1 Capromys pilorides | reverse complement strand
GAATCGGGAAGGAGGAGGTTGTTGTAGCACCCCCTCCCCACAACAGCTTCAAGGAGGGAGTAATGGGGTCGGCCAGTTGAGCTATGTCTTTAGCCTTTGTGCAGGAACTGGGGCAGTTTTGTTCAGTGTGGCTCAGTCCCAGTAGACTAGGGAGGCAACCAAATGCATTTTTAAAGTCTCTTGCCAACTCAAGGAAAACAAAAAATAGACACAAGTTATATTACTCCATTTTCCTGCTGCTGGAAAAAAACAGCAGGCCCTCACAGCTCAAAGGACCAGATGGTTATTTGACTCATGATTTAAGAAGGTTCAGTCAATAATCTGCTGGCTTCCTCCATGGCAGGAAGGCTGTGTTAGAAAGGCCTGGTGGATCAGAGCTGTGTGTTTGGTGACAGCCAGGATGCAGAGTGTGGAAACAGTGCCAGAGAGGAAGGAGGCAGGCCATACCGCCATGACCAATGTGGTGCACCGAGAAGCTCACCTTACTAATTCCTTGAGCAGCTTTCAAGGCAATCAAGCCTTTAGTTAAGCTTCACAGCTACAGACAGTAAATGAGCATCCAGTTTTGGTGCTGGGTGCCTGATCCAACTCATTCCCTTCCTTGCAGAGTGGCTATTTATTTGGTTCCACAAGGTCAAGATGAAAGAATAGGTCTGCTCTTTGGTCATGAATGCAGCTGCGTAACAGGAAAGCAGGGAGAGGAGACCTCTGTCTTCCAAGATAGAAATCAGAATACCCTGTACCCTGTAGTATGTGGAGTTAACTTACGCCAGCTCTCGTAAGCCCACAATACAGTTCTTAGAAATTTGGTTATGTTTTCCCAACCTTTGTCAGATTAGGGAAGAAAAGACAAATGAGATGTGCAAGGGAAAAGGTCTCGCTGGGCACAGGTCTCTGGCAACTGGGGGACTGAAAAACGGATGCCCCAGTGGTAATGGGGCAGACTTGAATCAAGGAGCCCAGGCCGCTCATGCAGATGCCACCTCCATGAACAGACCGTCTGGGGGCGGCTCTCAGGAGGGACCTGCCATCACCTAGCTCAAGATGACAGAAGCCGTCACTGTGTCATGGAGTCGCCCAGGAATTAATATTTCTCAGATGGTTCTGCATCATCTGCAGAATTAAATTAAGGATGCAGGAACATGAATATTACCCATGGGAACAACATGCATCAAAACAGTGGTAGCCACCTGTGATTCAGGGTGGCCCCTCTACTGTGGGGAAAACTGCAGAAGTGGACTGTCTGGCTGCCCTCTGGTGCTGATAATGCTTAGGGTGTGCGCACTGGTCCTACTGGCAGGCTATGAGGAGGCAGAAGTGGCCCGCCATGGCACAATGGCCCACTCTGTGACTAAGACAAAGGTCTTAGGTCCTCTGGTCCTGAGTCCTTCCATGGTGTCCCCTGAGAAGTGATGGTTCTGATCCTGTGGCCCTTGCAGGACAAATGAGACACAGTGTGCACTGCCCTGGAACCTGGAAGTCTGGAACCAATGCGTCATTGGGGCTGGTTCTTCTGGCACCTCTACAGGAAGATCGTAGCTTACTTTTGCTGGCTTCCTGGTGCTGCCGCCTGTCCTTGCCTCACTGACTTCTCGATGCATCACTCCATTCTTCGGCTTCTCCCTCCCATATCCCTCTGCCCTGTGTATCTCCATGTGTTTATTTTCTCTCTTCCCCCTTATACTGGGATTGAATACAGGGCCTTCATGCTGAATTATATCCTCAGCCCTTTTTAAATTTTTTATTTTAAGATCAGCGGGGCTCCAACTTAAAATCTTCCTCTTGCCGCCTCAACCTTGCGGAGTACTGAGTTTACAGGCATGCACGACCTTGCCCAGCTGCTTTCTCTTCTCACACGGGGACTGGTCATGGGCTTTAGGACCTACTCTGATCCAATAGGATTTCATCTTAGCTAATTATACCTGCAAAAAGCCGGTTTCCAAAGAAGGTCACATCCTGTGGGCTGGGATAGAGATAAATCTGGGTGGGTTGCGTTCACCTCATCACTTTCTTCCTTGTTATTGACAATTCTTTTCAGAAAGGTCTTTGTTAAGTAGGGAACTCCCTTGGTGGCCCAGGCTCCTCTCACCTGGAAGGTTAAATGAGACAGGATTCTCTTATGGGAGTCTCTCTCTTGGCTTAGAGTTCTGTCTTTTTAAAGTGTACATACTCCAGGGAGGAGCCTGTTATTGCTTCTCATCTTATTAGACACTGAAGCCAGAGTATAATGTACTTATTCAGGCCTCATCCCAAATCTTACAAGTAATAATGCCATCAATGAAGTGGAAGTACAGTTGACCTCATCTGGCCCTCAAATGTATGGGCAGATGACACAACCCCAGCTCACAGAAGAAAAAAAGTGATGCTGAGAGATTACTATGAGTCCAAGCTATAGAGTGAGACCCTGTGTGCATGTGTGCACGCGCACGTGCACATACACACACACACACACACACACACACACACAAATTTTTTTTGCTTCCTGGCAGTGGCTTGCAAAAGCCAGCTTCTAAGCTGGGCTTCTTAGTTCTGGCCTTGAGCAGAAGGTGACAAGGGGAGAGGAAAAAGCCCAGCGCAGGCTTGGCCAGCGGCCTCGGAACTCCAGAACACTGTTTCTCCCTCTGTAAAGTGGAGCAGGTACGATCTCCTTCGGGATGCTCTTGTGAGGTCTCAGTGATGAAGTGTGACTGGAAGAGGTAAGGGAAGAGCTGGGAGAAGTAGGTGCCTGCAAACTCAGCTACCCGCGACACTGGAGGCCGGGCAAGGCAAGGGTCATGAGCTCCCACTTTCCTTCCTTTCTTTCCTCTTCTCCTCATCCTCCTTTATAACATGGCCAAGCACCATCACTCCCTCAACCATGAGTACATAAGACAGACAGGCCTGATGCAGAAAATGGGGTGGCCAGGGTAAAACAGAACAGAAGGGAGAAATTTAAATGACTCAGCCTGGGTGAGAGAGAAAGAGGGTGGAGGAGAGAGAAAGAAGGGATGGGAGAGTGTTGGCTCACCATTCTGTGGACTTCCAAGTCATCCCAAAACGAGGACAACATTGGCTTTGAAAGAAAAATAAAGCAATCTCACTTGCACGGGAAATGTACTCAGCTTGATCCAGAAAGACAAGCAATATTCAAATCAGTGCCCACTATTTCCTGTTCAGAGAAGCTTTCAGAGTTTTAAAGTAAACACTGGGTGCACTGCTGGGTCCAGTTGTCAGCAGGTGGCTGGGTCACTGCCTGGTTAGTTAAATTCTTAAGGCCAGTGGATATGTCCAATTCCCCACAGGGCGTGACTTCTGACTTGTCTGCTTACCCTCCTATGGTTGGAATGGGTATTGCAGGGGACTTGGTGGATTCAGTTGTTCCGGGGAGGTGAGACCTTGGCCAGTATATGCTGGACTGCAGCTGCTGTTTTGTAAAATAAAGAGCTGTAACCAAGGGGCTGTTGTTTGGTTGCTTGGACTCACCTTTCTCTGGAATGGTCATCACGAAGCCCTTCGGGGGGGGGGGGGGTGCACCCCAAGCCCTCCAGGGTCATGAATGTCTCAGGAGCCAGGCATCAGTCAGAACAAGAAGATGGAGACTGTGCTTATAGTCATCCTGTTGAAGACAGCTGATGTCCCCTCAACAGGGATATTAACCTGCCGACCCCATACTTCTGGCTGCCACCCTGTGTTATACCTATGCACTGTCATCATTTGGGTTGCCATAGAGTGGGTTTCAGTAGTGGGGTGGCTCCTCTAGAGACATCCGAGGGTGATCTGGCGCCATTCTGCCACCGGAGCAGTTAGAAGCCCAAGCAGTTTTGACTTTTGTGCTGTTCCCTCACCTCTTACGGCTCTGTGAGGTCATTGCTGGCCCTTTGACTCTTTACGTGTTTAGGCTCACAGGATGCACACTGGCCTCCTCCTCCAGGCTCCCTCTGTAGTCCAAACTGCTCAGGCCTGTTCAAAAGCTTGTGAGAAGATAGGCGTTTTGCTGTTCAGAGCCTGCCCTACCCCGCAGTGCCTACCTCACCCATGGGACATGAACATTTGTCCATGTCTATAGGTCCATGAGGGTCAAATTATTCAGTTCTATTTTGGATGTGGCCAAGACCTGTGACCACCCTGGTGCCAGCTCACAAGCAGGTGCCACCATCAGCCAGCCAGGTGACAGGAGACAGTGTGTATTTTTATCCGCACTGCAGAGAACTGACACCATATTCTGTAGGAGGACCGGGTAGTCCATGGGACAGACATTTTACTGTTGTTTAGTGCCTGTAGCTGCAGCTCTCTCTACCCAGCATTTCCAGGTCCAATTATATCTATGTGTTTCATTTCCCGGCAGTATATTCCTCTTCTCTGTTCTTTTGGTCATTCTTCCTTGTCCCTTAGCTCATTCATTTTATTCACCCCGGTTTATCGTACACCAGCAGCGAAGTGAGCCCTGCGCCCTGGACAGGGGTCTGGCAGGCACAGCATGGGCCCGAGGAAGCCAACAACTCGCCCACTCCTGCCTAGTACCTGCCTGCTCTTTCCAGGCCTCGGAGGCCTATTCCCTGCCTGGTGGGGGGATAGTTTCCCTCCTTGACTCCCTCACCTGATAAGAACAACGGCGTTATGGTTTGAATCTGAATGTCCCCAAAGCCTCATGCAGTCATGGGGTGGTGGTGGCTTGTAGCATTCATCATTGTTATTCTTATTATTACTATTACTATTTTACTTTATGTATTTGTTACAAGGTCTGATTATGAGCTCAAATTCGTAGTGATCCTCCAGTTTGTAGTCTTCCCAGAGCTGGGATTACAGGCATGTGCCACCACACCTAGCCTCAGTCACTGGGTCAGTGTGCCTGAGGGTGGGGCTGGCACAGCGTGTAGTGCTGAGGATCAAACCCCAGTCCCTGCCCTTGCCTAAGCAGGTGCTTAGTCTGCTGAGCTATCTTGCAGGCCCCTTATAGCATTCTCGATTCACTCATGGTCCAGGGCTGGGGTTGAGCGTGAGTGCTGCACCTGCGCTGGGACAGGAAGCCTGCATACAGCACAGGGGAGGGACAGAGGCTGCTCTCTGTTGCTCCTCCCTTTCGCTCTTGCAGATTTTGCTGTCTGCCACCACCATGAGCTGCTGCCCTCAGCCATGAGCCACTCTGCGTTGCAGCCAGCTGAGTGTGGACTGAAACCTCCACAAACTGTGAGCTAAATAAACCTTTCCCTCTGGGAATCAGGTATTTTCTCTCTGCAAGGAAAAAAAAGTAACCAAGACAAACAGACAGCATGTTATCAAGCAGGCTCAGTCATTCTGTAGGTGGGTTTCAAGCTCCAACTATATGGCTTCCAGAGCTAAGGGCATAGAGAGGATGCTCCAGGCAGGATTCACAGAGGGCGTCCCCAAGCCCACGTAGTTTATAGACTGCTAGGGAGAAGGCATAGCACACAGAAAAGGTGGGTAGAGATGACAGTGTCGCGTGCTGCCACGTACATCTGGAGGTGCTGGGGCCCGGAGCGTCCCTGCCTCTCCTGATGGGCAGGTTACAGAACAGATGCTCAGAGATCATTAGGCAGGACCAAGCCTGATCTAAAGGGTGGGGATCCCCAAATCTGTCCTTCCTGGGGTGGAGGGACTGGGGACTAAAGGAACCCCAGTGCTACACAGCCCTTCTGGAAGGCTGGACCTACAGGAAGCCTATCAGCTCTTCCTCCACTCCCCGTGTCCCCGGGTGTCAGAAGATACACCCTGGGAGTGGCTTTTTCTCGTGGGGGTACCACCTGGTCAGGAGTGACTGGCTCCGGTTTCAGTGAGGTAGAGGAAAAGTAGGCTGTAGCAGGTAGAGATGGCATATTGCCTCAATCCCTGCAGGAAGGGAGTGTGGGTGGTGGGGAGACACTCATCATTTGGAGGCAGGATGGGGATGAGCACACCATGTGTACTTTGCCACCCTTTTTCCTTCCATCTCTGTCTCTGATGACTAGCTTATGGCATTCTGGGAATTAACATGGTGTTAGATGTTCCATCTCCCCAACTGTTTGACATCTGAAGGATAAAAGTCACTCTCCCTGTAAATCACACATTGATTTTTCTTCTTTCGGTATTGCAGTTGGCCTCCTCCGCGGCTGCTGCGCATTGCAGGACACTTGTTTTATTAGGAATCGGAGCCAGTGTGCTTTATTACCCACTGGCACATCTTCTTCTTGGTGGCGCCTGGCATAACCCAAAGACAATCTCTATCAGACTGCGTAGCCTCAGCTCCAGAGTGCTCTCTGGCAGGGTGGGCTGGCTGGCAGTCAGCTGTGTCAGGGTCCCCATTTGCCCCGGAAGCACAGGCTGTGGCTCTTGGTGCACATCTGGGCCTTTGGTTCCATGTAGAGCTATTGAAGGGTTCTTGTATGAACACAAACATGTACATGTGTACACACACACATACACACACACACGTTAATGCTGAATGATATCACCTATTTTTTCTACCATCATTAAAATCAATTGTAACTAAATTATGTATTTGAGATGCTTCTCTAAAGTCTACTCACATGTTAAATGCAATCGAGAATGGCAGCCTATCTGCCTCTGGAAAGCAGGCCGTGCGTGAGTTTGCTGTCCCCAGGAACTGGATGTGCAGGTGGACTGAATGATCCAGAGGGTGAACTCTAAGGTCTGAAAGAAGTGGAGGCATTTACTGCTGCCATAGCACCGGATCCAAAGGCCTGTGTTGCCCAGTTACTGACTGCATTGTTCTTTTGGGAAAAATCATGGTGCGTTGGCTCTGTTCCCTTGAGAAGCAGGTGCAGAAGAAGAATTGGACAGCGAGAGGGTACTTGGAGGAGGAGCCCATGAATGGTGGAAGGCAGGGCTCAGGGCAGTGCCCTATGATGTGGCCTAGTGCCCAGAGAGGAGAGGAAAGGAATGAGGCCTGAGGGGTGGGGGAGGCAGGCACCATTGACCTGACCACAGCACTGCTGTGTCCAGCTTGCCCATGGCAGGCCTTGGAGTCAAAAATGTCACTTACCCAGAGACTCGCACTCTGCCCGAGTGGTCCTGCCCTGCCCTGCCTGTGCTGAACTTGTTCACTGCTGGGAGCGACTGGATGGTGGATGTTGTGGTGGGGTCCAAAGGGTAGTGCCTGGGGCTGTCAGACCCAGTGATGCCCCCAGCAGGAGACCAGGCACATGTGTCTTTGTGGCTAGGGCAGATGGATGGTGGGAATCCACTGGGACAGGCTGTGATTGCCACTTCTCTGATTTTCTTGGTAGACTTTGAGTTTGTTTGTTTGTCTGTTTTTTTTAAGCATCCTTAAGAGGCATCAGGAAACTGAACAAGCCCTCGGCATAAGGATAGGGCTTATAAAGGATCCACTGATCATAAGATGCTGTCCCAGTGGTTCAAGCACTGGATTCTGATAGAAAGACAGCCACGGAGTCATGGGAAGAACTAGTTATTCTCCTAGAAGAATTAGCATCCTGGAAAACATGGAACAAATTGGCTGCAACCTTTTGGCCAGTAAGGAATCTGACAGTAAGAGGCAGGAGGACAGCTGAGCATGGAGGTCCACACTATAATCCTAGCACTCTGGGAGGTGGCGGCAGGAGGACTGTAAACTCAAGCCCAGCCTGGGCAACTTAAGGAGACACTGTGTCAAGTGAGCAAAATGAAAAAGGCTGGAGATATAGCTCAGTGTGAAGACCTTGGGTGCATCCCTAATACAGAAAGATAAAAAAGAAAGAAAATTAAGGAAACAAAAGTAGAGTGGCATATCTAATCTTACCAAGCCACTTGTGTCACCATCACCACTGCCATTTTGATCATGGCCAGATCTAAGAATTCCCCTTTAGTTTTCAGGCTTCTGACCTATGGTCTCAAGTGTCGTGAGGATCATCGTAGTTGACCAAGCCTACAGATGGAGGTACATAGCTGGACTGGCATCCCAATCTCCTAATAAACCCAAATGATTGCTTCAACAGTGCAGTAGCGGTGGGAACCCTGCCTGGTGCTATTGGGATACCACACCACTAAGGGTAGATCCCTGTTCCCAATACCCCTATAGTTCAGAGAGTGTGTGTGTGTGTGTGTGTGTATGTGTGTGCGTGTGCATGTGTGTGTGTGTGTGTGTGTGTGTGTGCGTGTATGTGCGTGTGTCTTCTTTCATTGTTTTATTGATTGATTGGAGACAGGGTCTTGCTATGTAGCCCTAGCCTTGAACTTGCCATCTTCCTGCTGTAGCCTCCATGTGCTGGAATTACAGACTGTGTGCTACCAAGCCCAGCTATGTATAGTTTTCTCAAACACCCTGCCCAACCTATAAGCTGATGTTCTCTTGGTTGAGTAGCACACTACACAGAGATCAAGATTTAAGCATAATAGTGGCACAGTTTGGGGCTGTGTTCACATGTCAGGTTCCTCCCAAGTGAACAAGACAATGGACAGAGAGTGTATGGAGCAGTGGAGGGAGGTGCTGTGATCTGTCTTTCTAGTAGTTTCTACTGATCCAGCAGCTCCACTCTAAGTACGTAGCTCTTGAGACTGTGGTTCCTTCGGAATTAACTCTTTCCACCTTCACCACTGCTGAACAAGGGATGGCAGTCACCACCAGCATCACCCCATGCTCTACAGTTGGGAAAACCTTCATATGCATTGCTTCCTGGTCCTCTCTCACTTCTGTGGTCTAGCACTGAAGGCACTGGGGCCCCAGGACACTGTGACTCATGGTGGATGATCTGGGGCCACTGGGCCTCCTGCTCTTTCTTAAGTTTACCCTGAAAAGACTATAAGAGCCTGTGGTGCCTTCAGGCAGCAGCTCTAGCAGCATGATGATGCCATCCCTGCACTACCTGTGACTCTAGACAATCCCTAAGTGGCCCCAGCAGGAGCCTCGGCAGGCTCTTTGCTAAGTACTCCATGGGTTCTTGAGGTTAATGGAAACTTTCTTTTATCCTGCTGCCAGCCTTGGGTCAATTTACGAGTCGGATGTCCTTTGTTAGGTGGGAAAATAATCTCTTCAGGGCACTTTAAAACACAAACATAAAATGGTTTTTTACTTGAAAAATAGCTGCCTTTTGATTGACTGGCTTGTAAAAGTTCATGGCACAGGGCGTATTGCTAGTGATCTTGCTTAGCGTGAAAGTGCTCGGCCCTGTTGGGCTCTGCTCCCTGTCTCATGAGTGTCTGGCCCCTTGGTCAGGTGGATCTGGTCTCATTGTCCTTGGACAGAAGGCCCTTTAGGGTTGGTCTGTAGGAGCACAGTGCTGAAACTTCCCACTGCCACAGTCACTTGTTCTTCTCTCCTATCCCTGGGCTACAAATTGTAGGTGTGAACACAACTTCTGTTAATGGTTGGTGGATAGGTGCCCGCCCCTCCCCCAAAGCCTCAGGCAGTCATGGGGCCACTTCTGGAATTTGTGATTGGTTATTGTGGGTGTGGGTGCTGCACCTCCCCTGGGGCAGGTGATTTGCATTTCAATGTAAGGAAGGAAGAGAAGGTAGCTGCTTGAGCTAGTGCTATTCTCCCTTTGCTCTTATTCTTTGCTGCGGCCATGGAAGGTTGTTCTCTGCCATGTGCCACTCTGCCTTGGAGCCAGCTGAGTATGGACTGAAACCTCCAGTAACTGTGAGCTAAATAAACCTTTTCTTCCCTAATTTGAGTGTCAGGTATTTGTACCAGCAATGAGAGAAGAGTAACCAAGACAACTTCCCTGGGGTATAGGATCAGGCCCAAGCTGTGGAGCATTAAACATGAGACCCCCAGGACCTGGCCACCAGCATGTGGTGTCTGTACCTGCCCACCCTTCCCTCTGTCCGGCCACAGCCATGCCCAGGTTGCCTCATTGATCTGTCTTGGAAAAGCAAGGTGAGAGAAGGCTGCTGGGGTTGCCTGAGGGAAGGACTCATCCAGGGGAGCAGTGAGGCTAGAACTGTGGGGTAACTGTCCTCCCCCCATAAGCCAGCACCCCAGCCAACTTTACCATATCTACCAACATGTTCCCTTACAGTCATTGCTGCAGAGGGACTAAGGTAATTTGGGAATAGATAGATACCCTTGACCTTGGCCAGCACAGAGAGCTTTGCTTTGGCATCTACCCTTAGCTTTGGCAGTGGGAAGATGCAGAGTTTAAAAGCTGAAAGAGACTGAGTCTCACAGCAGTCCCTGGATGCTGTCTACTTGTGAGTGGCATGGTTTCTGAGGCACCAGGCTGTGTGCTACCTGCCCGGAAGGCTAGCCACGAAGACAGCCTTCGTTCAGCCTCATGGAACATCTGAGCCAAGAACCTGAATATGACTCTGGGAAAGATGAAAAGACAGGGAGAGTTGTGTGAAAGAAGTTAGTTAGTGACCCTGGGCCTATAAAGCTCCCCTTTGGTCTATAACATCAGAACATCTGGCAAAATAGCCTGAGGAAACCAGCCTAGAGGAAACCCAAGTCACTAGGCCTACAAGAAATGGGTACACTAATAAAGCTTGATTAACACAGATGGAAGAGGATGAGATGGGCAGAGGCTATGGAAGAAACAGAGGCATAATCATTCTTGCCAGGGGGCCTATGAGGTTCCTGAGAGAAAGGCTTTGACAATGGAGCTGGCCCTGAGCAGGTAAGGCAGGGCTGCCTCTGTGGACAGAGTGCCCACCGTCAACCTCTGCAGAAATTTTTAAGCCGCAGGTGAAAACTAAGTCCTTCCACAAAGCCCCTGGGCAGATGGCCTCCTTCCCAGAAAACCGGTTGCTCCACCTCAGCCTCCCCCTTTTCTTCATCAGAACACTTGAGTTTCAAGATGTCTTAAAATCTAAGCAAATGTCAGGTGCAGAGGCGGTGCTAACTAAGTATTTGTGGATTGACTAAGGGGTGTCATGCCACGCTGACATGCAGATGCAGTCATGGGAGGGGAGAGGAGGAGTCTCGGCTGCTCACAGGCTCTTAATTACCTCAGATTTCCCAAGCAGTGTTCACCCCAAAAAGAGTCCCACAAAATACAAGTTCTGCAAGATGTCAGCAGGTGTTATCTAACTTAAATGTCCTGTTGCCTGGTACATTTTGGAAATGCAGCTGCACAGATTTCTTTACCTCAGGGAGCTTTGAGCCTTCGCAATGTTAATGTGGCTTTTGGATCTTTCAGAAAAGACTAGTTGAGGTTGCCAGGAGTCGTTGTGTCGCACCATATGAAATTGCTATTTTGTAATTTTAAAACATGGTAATGGGCAGCAGAGGAGTACGCGATTAGCATGCATGAAGACCTGGGTTCAACTCCCAGTGCATGTGCATGCGCGAGCACACACACACACACACACACACACACACACACACAAATGTTGCTTTACATAGGAGCAATTTCATGTGACTCAACCTAATACTTAGTATAGAATCCTTTTAAATGTCACTGGCATTCCAGGGAACCCAGTTTGGAAAACACTGACTTCTGAACTACCGATGGTCATTTAGGAGGTCTGTGGGAGAAGAAGCCAAGGATGAGGGCTCGTGGCTGAGAATCTGAGTCATGCTCCACGGCTCCTCCTGTCCCGGGAGAACCTGACGTGTTTTGAGAGTGTGAGTGAGCAGTTTTTGGAAAATTGTTTCCCTAAAGATTCAGATTCACGTGAAGACTCAAGTGCTCTCTGGCTCCACCGCATGGCCGCTGTTTGAAAGCCGCAATTTTAGGAAGAGGACCTCTAGCAAGACCAAGTGCACATCTCTAGAGGCCAAGGTCAGTTTCCTCCTCTCAAGGAAATGATCCACTCAGGCCTTGACAATCGGAAGAGTTAACAGTGAGCAACAATGGACAAAGGGTCACAACTCAGACTCAGGGAACCGCCTGGCCACCCTCGTTCTCCATCTGTGGTTGAAGAAGGGATATAGTGTTGTGTTTGAATGGGAACATAGTGCAAAGGGCTGCGATGGGTTTGCAGAAGTGAGGTCAAGAAAGCACACCCTGGGCTGGGGAAGCAGCTCGACAGTCTTGTGCCTGGCAAGCACAAACACGCGGGTTCAATCACTGGAGCCACATGCCATGCTGGCCCTGGAATCCCAGGCATATCGTGCCGGCCACTGAAATTGGGTGTGGTGGCATACACCTGTAATCCCAGCTCTGAGGAGGCTGAGGCGGGAGGATCACTATGAGTCTGAGCTGCGTAGCGAGACCCTGTACCAAGTAAATAAAGATTAAAACAGGAAGAAGTAAACAAGCACACACTATCCATGGAGACCCTGGCAACAGCATCTTCTCCTCTTATTGGACGGTCAGCCTTTACCAGCTCGTCTCCCACGTATGTTACAGTGGTGTCGCATCTGCCATCCATAAGTAGCCCAGCATGGAGCACTGGTGCCTGATCAGCAGCAGGCTCTCAGTGTTCCTTCCTCATTATGGAAATAGCGCACCCCATCTGCCTTTCTCTTGCCCCCTCTTCCTGCTCTCTGGTGCCTGCTGGTCTGAGCACTGCATGGTGTTTTGCAGTTAAATGGGATTCCTTCTCCCTGGGGATGATTGGTAATGATCAGGACTTCTGAACCAAATGGCTGCTTGATCTTAGACAAATAGAAAGTAGAAACTTTGGGCTTTACAGACAGGAATTGAAAGCACCACACCATGTGAGCTGAAGCAAGTTACTTAACCTCTCTGGGATCTCACTTGCTTATCTTTAAAATTCAGGCATCGATCATATGCCAACCCCACGGTGGGTGCAAGGCTTATGTCTGAGAACGTGAAGAATGGTGGGTACTCAGAAGGCCCGTTGCTGCCCCCTTTCATTGCTTGTCATGGTTGGCATTTCTTTTGGGTTCTTGCTTTGAGATGCTTAGGCAGGTGTCGAAAGTAGGGGCCAGGGGATAGAGTTTGGTTCATAGGCTTCCTTTTGCCCTATTTGGCTGGCTTCCAGGGCACATGCATTCTGGAATTTGCACGGCTCCATAGAGAAGGTCAGAACAAAGTCCCAGGGAGCAGAGGACGCACGGCTGTAAGTGGACAGTTGCGTGATCCAGGCTGCTGAAGCCCATGCAGGGAGTTCTATCAGAAGGAACAGGCGAGTAGGAACTTGGCTGAGGCCTGTGCAGAGGATGACACTCGGGGACTTTCCTAGGAGGGAGCTTGGGAGTAGATGAGGTAGTGGCCCAGGGACACGGTAGGAGGTGTGAACGCACACCCCTCCCAGGGAGCTTGGCAACTTCCGGCCTGGCTGTGGGGTGGGAGCTGTGCAGCTGGCTTCCTTGATCGTGAATATCTACTTTCAGGCAGGAGTGGAGAGGTGTACCTTGTATTGATCACGTCAACTCCACTGACATCTCCAAGCGTGCCTTAAATGGCTTGCCACTGGCAGGACAGGGGTGGCCCGAGTTGGCCACGTGGTCTCCTTTGTCACTACAAGGATGGTTGCCAGGATGATGTGCAGGAGACCCTGATCGGAGCTCAGTTCAGCCCAGCCACCATGGTCTTGCTCAGTGTCCCACAGAAAGCCAAGGCTATGTCAATCAGCCTCGAGCCCTAGATAGGGAGGAGCAATGCTGGGGCAGGTAGACCAGGAGGCTTTTGAGAGAAATCGGATGGTTGTCCTTGACATCTTTCTAGCCAACATATGCTTTTATGTGTTCCACAAAACTCATATATCAGGAGACCTATCAAGAAAAAGACCAGATGGGATTCATGACTACAGACATCTGGATAGTTGCAGTCGTTATATTTCTCTGTCCAGTTTACAAAATGCCAATTACAAACCTCTGTTTATATACACATCCCACATAGACGTATGTGCGTGTATATTTATATGATATTTAAACATATACACATACTCTGCGTATATGTGCATATGCTTGCATATATCAGTATACCGTATACAGATGCATATCTAATATACTTAACTTTCATGAAATGCTTAACGTGTAGTAGAACTGGAGCCACCCAGAGTTCACTTAGAAAATGCTTTCTGAGTTTCTCAGTTTGGTTATTTTACAGTGAATGCTACATGAGCCAGAGTTCATGGACGCAGGATTTTGCCTGGTGGTGGCATCCGCAGGGAAGTAACCAAGAGGAGGGACCATGCCCTGCATGAATGGCCCACCCGTCTTCCTTAGGCCTAAAATTGGAGTGTCACATTTACTTTCCTCAGTTGTCACAGCTGAGCTAGATGCTGTCATTCACTTTCCACGCTCGAGATTGCTAGGTCTCGCTTTTATCAAGCCTATTCCTCTGTGTCTTGGCTCTTTGCGTTTTCAGAATTCTTTCTTTTCCTGCCCCATAGAGTTGTTGATATAGACACTGAATGGACAGCCACAGCCACCAAGCCACATGGCTTAGATCTGCCTACCTCACTTCAGGATGACACACATTAATTTATACCTGCTGAGTGTAGCCAGCCAGCCACTTACAAATGTGCTGAACCATATCTTCATGTCAACTTTTTAAAAATTCTCTTCATGTGGTGTTATGAAGATCCAGAGCGGGGGTGGGGTGGGAGGTGGGGGGGTGGGGGGGGTGGAGGGTGGTGGAGCCCGCATACCCGCTACCTTTATCTTTTGCCGTCTGTTTGCTGTCCCAGCTCACGTTTACTCAAGTGCCCTTTGTGTTTCAGTTTGCAATGTTATGATTAATGAGTCTGTGCTGGTTGCCCTTGATGACCACTTCTGGTTATTTGCTCGTCTTAGAGATGGCATGAGCCAGACCTGTTCTTGATTTTTTTTAAAGTATGGTGGTTTATTAGCAATTTGTTTAGTTAATGTCATCTGTCATCTTTTGTCTGAACAGAAAACCCAGCCATTTCTGCAATCTATATTATTTTCCATAGCCCTTCCAAAATTATTGATTTTACTATTGATGTCATCCATAAATTATTTTGGAAGTGTATGATATGTCCTACTTAGCATGTACAAATTAGGAATACTCTAGTTTCCAGGGGAAACAAAGGTATCATCAGGCTTATGCAGGGGGACGTTCATGTGTCTCACACAGTAGGAGTCCCAGGTGGGTATCAGATTGGCCATGTTCAGGTGACCCAGTGGAGCCCTTCCTGTCATTCTTTTTTTTAATTAAAGACAATACAAAATATAAGAAAAAAACCCATAGGAAATGATACAGAGCTTCACCAAACAAATCAATAAAAATTCAATAGTGGTTATGGTATTGCATATTGTTGTCTTCAAATTAGCTGTTCAGATTACCAGATATAAGCATGCAAAACTGGAAAAAAGATGTTTTGAGAAATTTGAAAGGACTGAGAGGGAGACAGAAACAGAGACAGATGGGAGGAGAGAGAGAGAGAGAGAGAGAGAGAGAGAGAGAGAGAGAAGTGAGAGGAGAGAAGAGAGGGGAGAGGAAAGAGGGGAGAGGGGAGAGGGGAAAGGAAAGAGGAGAGGAGCGAGGCGAGGAGAGGCTGATTTAAGCATCAACCTCTCCCCTCCATAGATCAGCAGAAACCAGCAGGACAAGTGTTGAAGCCACCCTGCATATACGTACATGAATCCACCTTTCTTCCCCTTCCCTCCTTCCATGTCATTCTTTGCCACCATGTTTCTCTGGAGCATTCATAGCTGGTTGTCTTTGGTTACAAGTTACTTGCAGTCCTTCCGTGCATCACACTGTTGTTCCAGGTACAATAAAGAAGAACCTCTCATCTTGCCCTCCCTTCTGAAGGGCGTGGAGCCCAGATTGGTGAAGCAGTGACCTTCTGGGAAGCTATGTCGTCACTGGCCCAAATGGTGACATGGGCCCTCTCAGCCACAGGGAGGTGGGGGAACAGATCAGCCTGAGGATTCTATGAATGAGAACAGGAAGGAGCACACACTCTTAGGGCTGGAGGTTGTTGCAGTTACCTTGAAGAAACCAAGTATAACCTCACTGTTACTGTGCCTTTATCAAACCTCTTGATGGAGTTTCTTGGAGCTTTCCAATTTCACAGTCACTCTCTTTGCTCCATTGGTTGATCTGATGAGGTATCAGGTCCAGCCACTTAGTGAGTATTCATTGAGCCCTTCTGTGTCCTTGGGCCTGGTCTTGTCATGGGGGATGTCAGGGGGCATTGCCCACAGCAGAAGCACAGCAAGGAAACAATCTAATAAGAAGCCTGGCCCATCCTGGGGAACCAGCAGGAGCTTCCTGCAGAGGACTTCTGAGCAGAGACCCAAAGGGGGAGACAGTGAATATGGGAAGAAGTGTATCTCAGTTACTCTTCTCTCGCTACTGGGACAAATACCCAACACCCAGAATTAAGGAAGGAGAAGTTTATTTAGCTCACAGTGTGCAGAGGTTTCAGCCCATACTTGGCTGGCTCCAAGGCAGACTGGCATGTAGCAGAAGGCAGCCGTTTATGGTGGTGGAAAACAGCAAGTGCAAGTGGGAAGAGTAGTGGCACCAGTGGCTGCAGAGAGCAAGTCTGTCTCCCTTAAGTTGCCTTCAGACTGCCTGCCCCAGGCTGGGAGTAGCCCTCACACCCATAATCCCAGTGGACCATGAGTTAATTACAAACTCTAGAAGTCCGCCCCATGACTGCATGAAGATTTTGGGGGACAAATAGACACAAACCATAACAGGGATAGAGAGGAAGTGCAACGTGGAAAAGAGAACCGTGACTCAGTCTACAGCACTGTGGCTGCAGAGGTGATGGAAGGCGAGTCTGGTGACCTTGGGGGACAAAGAACAAACCCCTGACCCCAGACTGAGTCTCCAGGCCTGCTATGGAGGTGTTGCCGTCAACATGAGGATGCAAGTATCTCCTATAAACCTTGCTTTCTGTTCTCTGGCATCTCTACAAGCAAAGCCGTTAGGCAATCTGATTGTGTAGGAACACTGTTATCATCCTAATGGGCTTTGGTTTGGTTTGCTTTGGTTTTAGTTTTGGATTTCTGTTTCAAGACAAAGCCTTGCTGTGTAGTTCAAGCTGGTCTTGAACTCACTTTGTAGATCAGGTTGGTCTCGAACACACAGAAATCTTCCTGCCTCAGCCTCCCGAGTGCTGGTGGAACTGGGCATTGAACTCAGGCCCTTGTGCTTGCCAGGCAAGCATTTATTCTACTGAGCTATCTCCCCAGCCCCCAAGTGCTGGGATTACAGGGGTACACCGCCACACCTGACTGCTATCACCCTAATGTTTTCAATTCACTTTTAAGTTGGGTTTTCATTTTCTGGTTTGGTTGGAGAAGAAAGAGTAGATGCCATGTACTGCATCCAGAGAACAGCATCAAATGCTGGGGCCTTGACAGAGTGAAGCTGGGAAGAAGAGAAGAGGTGGAGAGGTGCCTGCACCTCCTGACCTTCAGGAGGAGGACACCCCAGAACAGGAATGACAGATGTGGGGCAGTGCTGTGACCTGCCCACTGGTCTCTATACCATGCCTATGACAAATCAACAGAAAAGGTGTTAATGAGCTCTGTAAAGTTTTAGGGGTCTCCATCAGAGAACTGAATCAAAAGCTGCTTTGAGGCCAGCTAGATAGCTCAGGAGACTAAAGCGCCTGTTTAAGCAGGTGCAGGGACCAGGGTTCAATCCCTGGCATCACAGGCCACGCTGACCCTGACCCCGGGTGTGCTGAGCTAGTGACCAAGTCTGGACATGGTGGCGTATGCCTGGAATCCCAGTGCTGGGGAGGCTGAAAACAGGAGGATCTCTATGAGTCTGAGCTGTGTAGTAAGATCCTGTAGACCCTGTACTAAATATATATTTTTAAAAGTTGTTTGATAAGATACAAAAACCTTTACCTACACTGAGGTAGGGAATTTTATTACTTTAGTGGCATTTTAAGTGTTTTGAATTTTTCCCCACACCTAGGTCTATCTTTTCATTAAAACGTTGTAAATTGCTTAATTTAAAATAACCATATTTTAGTTTCAAGATGAAAATTTAAACCAAGTGTGGTGGCGCACCCCATAATCCCAGCACTTGGGGCTGAGGCAGGAGGGTTGCCCTGAGTTTGAGCACAGTTCACCATATATAGCAGGACCCTGTTTAGTAAAAAGAAAAAAGGAAAAAAAAAAAAAAAAAACCAGAAAAGAAAATTTAAAGAGAAGCATTTGAACTGGTAAGATAGCTCAGTGAAGTAAGCACCTGCTTAGGCAAGTGGAGGGACCAGGGTTGGGGACCAGGGTTGGATCCCCGGCACCACATCCCTTGCTGTCCCCGCACCCGGTGTGCTGAGCCGACCACCAAGTCCAGGTGTGGCGGCGCATGCCTGTAATCTCAACTCTGGGGCGGCTGAAAACAGGAGGATCACTGTGAGTCTGAACTGTGTACTGAGACCCTGTACAAATATATAAATGAAAAAATAAATAAAGTGAAGCATTTCTTTTGTGTATAAGGGAAGAAGTGAAAGCAAAGCCTGAGTTTCGCCTGCGTGGTGTGGACCGCAAGGCCCCAGAGGGCAGCCCAGGCAAGCCGGAGGGAACACGGTTCTGGGCCGGGCACCGACTTCTGGGCCCCCATAGGCCTAAGTGAAGTGCCTGCCGCCTGGGGTCATTGTTCCTGGCGTCACAGAGCACCCCGAATGCCACACGAGCACTGGCCAGAACGCGGCGGCTCTCCGAGCGAGCGACCGCTCCTCTTTCCCCGCCCCACCCTGTTTCTGCAGTTCCCACGCAGCAGCGTGCCACTAGCTGTCTTATCACTTCCACCCCAGCATCCTAGGAACCACCTCCATCCTCAGAACCCTCTCCGTCCCAGGACCCACGCCCATTCTTTTGTGGCCATCAGCTCCCTCTCCAGGCCCTGAGCAGAGGTCACTCCGCAGGGTTCAGGGTTTCTCAGACCTCATCTTGCCGTGGCCAATGTGCTGAGACCACTTCAGACCATTTGTCCCCCGCTACTGGCTGAGCTGAGATGTGGAAGGCGGGTCGTTCCTTGCCTCCACTGCCAACCTCCCCGTGAAGTGCTAGTGCTCTTAAGAAAACAATGCCCACCCAGCGTGCACACAGTGGGTACTGCCCACCCACGGCAGGGAGCAATGACCTGAGGCTTCAGAACCTTTTCCTTGCCTGGTTTTCAAAAGTGCTTTGGTGAGAATCAAATTTGACGAGGCCCTGCACCACAGGTTATTCAGATTCCTGAAGGAACTGCCAGAGTCTAATTTTGCTCAACAGTCCTTCAAGGAGGCTTAAAGAAGACCACACAGATTATAAAAACATGAATAGCCCCTACACATACACACACACACACACACACACACACACACACACACGAGTGCGCCTGTGCACATGCATGTATATTCAAGTAAGCCCAAGAGTCATACAGTGTCGGGATGAGGCCCTGTGCTACAGATGGGTGCTGCTCCTGTGACTGCAGGGCGCCTGGCCCTCAGCTGTCTTTCCTGGGATGTGGCACACCTGCCTGGCCTGAATGCCATGATTAGCAGGGGAGGGAGAGCCTGAGTCCATCCCCAGAGGCTAGGTTTTTCCTGATGTGACTTGTTTCCCAAGGAATGGGAGGGGGTGGAACACTAGGCTGCTGGGGAACACCCAGCCTGGCTTGTGCCTTACCCCAGGAATCCCCAATCTTTCTGTGGAGAAGGGCTCCCCAAGTTTACCTTTATGTGAGCCAGGTTAGAAGCTCCACACCCGGCATCTGTGTGGGGACACAGGACAGGTGTTTCAGGCTAGGAGGAGGGACACAGCTGGCTGCATTCCTGCTGTGCCTTCCTCCAGGGCTTATGAATCTCAGAGGTGGGCATGGAGTCAGAGGTGTCTTTTGGCCAGGCCCCCCCTCCGCTGCTGTTGTGCGGCTAGGGAATCCTCTCACTAACTAGCTTCTGGGGGGGACCAGAGGGCCTGCCTGCCCTGGGTGCCTGAGGCCCGCTTATCACAGGATATGCTTGCTTTAGGAAAAATAATTCTGTTCTGACCACCGTACTCATCGCCAGATGTCTCCTGGCATCCTCCCTCCACACATCTCCAGAGCTTCCTGGGTTGTAAGTGCCTCCTACACTCCCCAAAGGGAAGTGGTGCTGACTTACTCAGTTCCTCAGAACATAGCCCCACCCACTAATGCTCTAAATTTCTGAGAGCCCAGCAGCTCCAGGGCTCAGAGAGGACCAGGTGATGGCCTAAGTCTGGCTCTGATTTGCCGGGCAGGACGCTTCCTGCCAGGTCTGGTGGGAAGTCTGTCTCCCACTGAGTTCCTGGGTAAAGCAGCGTGTGGGGGCCACCAGATGGTCCTGCCCTCCAAGGCGCACAGACAGTACATAAAAATCTGCTGCCAGGCAAAACAGTCTCTCCCTGCAACTTCCGCTGTGGGGTCTTTTCCGCCAGCGAGTCCTCTCCTGAGTCACAACTCCCTGTAGTAGGAATGGAGACGCCCGGCTGGAATCCCAGTACTCTGGACGATGAGGCCCCCTGAGTTTAAGACCAGCCTGGGCTCTGTGGCAGATCAAGGCCAGCTTGAACTGCGTAGCAAGACCCCGTTCAAAGGCTGGCAAACAACACAACCTCCTTTGAGTTTCCCCTTGCTTCTGGTGCAGCTCCTCGCTTTTACACGAGCAGTGGCCTGAGCTCCACAGGGCAGACAGAGGCACAGATGTGTGCTCCTGGCTCCTCCCTACCTGCTCTGTGCCTGAGCCAGCACAACTAATCGTGCAGGTCTAGGACAAATCCAGGAGCAGACTGCAGTGACCTTCAGTGAGTGGGTCTGGGCAGAGGTGCAGGTGGGCAGACTGTGGCCGGGACGCCTCACCATCTCCATGCCAGCAAAAGCCATCTCACCCTTCTGCTCCATGCAAATGCCGGCATCTCATCTGCCCTCCGTCCGGTCCTTGCGAACTAAGGCAAACTGAAGCTGACTCCTGGGTGTGTGTGTGTTTATGGAATGCCTCCTTCTTTGTTTAAAGATGTACCTGTGTCTATCCTCCCCCTCCACACATGTGAGATGCCACCTTCCCAGGTTCTGCTGGAGTTGGGCTCGGACTTATGCAGGCTGCTGGGGCTGGTGTAGCTGGGAGACAGAGGATTATACCGAAAAAGCATACTTGTGAATGGTAATGCAGAAGTGCTTATTTTAACCACAGGGGGATCCGTGTTATTTTCGGTGATCAACATCTTTTAATAAGCCTTAAGACATGATTTTCTTGCTAAGAACTTGAATTAAATTAAAATTTTCCAGAATTCAGTTCTTTTCATCTCTCCCAATACTGAACTTCGTCTAATATAAATAACAGGATTAGTAATCCATACTAAAAAACTATATTGAACAATCTACTTAGAAAAATAACCCTAGGATGATCAGTTTCATCCTTTACCTGGCCTTTGCCAGCAATCCCTAGCTCTTGGTTCCAATATTTTGTTTAATGCATGTGTAACATGACCAGAGCCCCGTCTCCCTGGGTTTACTTTCTGCTAGACATCTGGGGCCAAAGTCTGGGCAGGCAGGGTTATCAGCGCATCCCTGGCCAGACAGTCTCCCCAGAAGGTTCAGCCGTGCTGCAAGGAGCAGAATGAGAAGAAAAACCGCAGTCCTGTCTCGGGCTGTGTCCCGTTGGGCCTCCTGATAGCCCCACACGAGCCAGGAAGCTCCTGCTACAGGCTGTGTGGCATTGCTTCTTGCCTCTCTGGCTGCCTCTCTCACAAGCTTAGTGACAGTTCCCACATAATCAGGGACAGAGGACAGGTCAGAGCCTCCAGATGCTGCTGGAGATGGGCATCCTCCATCCCTTAACCCCTACAGTCTCTACCTGGAATGGATGGTCTTAACATGGTTGTTTTTCTTTTCTTTTTTTTAATTTTATTTTTGAAGAGTAAAAATAGCAGAAACAAAGATAGAAAAATAGTAAACAGCAAGAGTACATATAGCACAGAATTTCAAAGCAAGAACAAAAATTTAATAATGGTTGCATTACATATTTTCATCATCAGATCTGTTTAGATGAATAGATATAGGTATGTAAGATTGGTCAAATAAATAAACATTAACACTTTCACTAAACCTTAACTTTTTTTCTTTTCTCTTTTTTTTTTTTTTTAGAAGAGTGACTTAAATACAAAATGCATTTGGAAGAGTTTAAAAAAAAATGGTTGTTTTTCTTTTAGGTAGTGAAGTGTTAGGACCTGGGAGTGTGCAAGTGGCCACAGGGACTCACCACTAGCCCTGAGCCCGTAGTTAATGCTGGACATCAGCTGGATAAAGGGGGCATCATGAAGTGGCCCCTTCCAGTCTTGGCCATCTGCCACCCTCCTCTCTGGATCATATCATCCAGGTGGGAGCAGTAGATCACCTCCAAGACCCCAGCCCGTGCAGGGACGGGTACTCTTGACCTTGCTTCAGTGATTTAATGTATTTCAAAACCTTCTTGCCTCAGAGTAATTTTTTTTCTTGGCCTAAATGCCTCTGGCTGTGTCCTTTTCCCTTCTTACTCCTTCCTTGGAAGAGATGGAAGAGACTGAATGCATCCTCTCTCCCACCTTAGGGTTTGCTGTGGTTGGTAGCAGTGTTCTTGTTGGCAGTGGAGGCTGTGTTTTGTAGTTATGAAGCCTCTGCAGGATGCCAGCTGCTGTCTTAATCTTAACCTTTTTAAATCAAGGCGGAAAAGTCACATCATCTCCCCTCATTTCCTGCATGGCCCTTTGTGTTGACATTTCCTGGACTGTTGCTGGCCTGTGACTTGTAGAAGTGATACCGCGGGCATCTAAACTGAAGCCCAAAGGACCGGCCAGGTAGCTCAGCTGACTAAAGCGCCTGCTTAGACAGCCACAGGGGCAGGGGTTTGATCCCCAGAACCACAAGCCATGCTGGCCCTGCCCCTGGGGAGCACTGAGACTGGATTTGGTGGCGTGCATCTGTAATCCCACCACTTGGAAGGCTGAAAAGAGGAGGATCACTATGAGTCTGATCTATGTAATGAGACCCTGTAGACCCTGACTAAATATATAATAAATAAAAATAAAAATAAAT
The DNA here is from genome assembly GCA_004027915.1 of Capromys pilorides. Taxonomy (NCBI): domain Eukaryota; kingdom Metazoa; phylum Chordata; class Mammalia; order Rodentia; family Capromyidae; genus Capromys; species Capromys pilorides. The sequence continues at coordinate 18,797 of PVKN010002596.1, read as the reverse complement.
AAACTGGAGCCCCAGCTGAGGAATGGGTGGCGTAGAACAAGGCACCCACATGAGATGCCAAGAACTAACAGTAGAGGCTCGAGATAGAGGACTGTGAGCTCCCAGCGGCATAGGAGGAAGACCAAGGTTTTCATCAGCTGAGAGCCCAGTAGGAAAACCCCATGGGAGAACCCCCTAGCAGGCACACCTGAGCTGCGGCGAGACTTGTGGAGATCCATGGAAATGGCCTCCGCATGGGCTTCAGCCCTGGTACAGCACATTTTCATTACTGGGGCAGGATACCTGAGAGCAACAATTAAAGGGTGAGAGGTTTGTTTTGGCTCTCAGTTTTGGGGGCTTCCGTCCATGATCAGAAACCTCCTGGCGGAAGTGGGTGATGGCAGAGAGCTGCTCACTTCATACAGCCAGAGAAAGGGTCAAGCCAGAGAGCAAGGACCCGGGGACCAGGTAGTGCCTCCCCAGGTCCCTTCCTCCAAGATCTGTTCCCTTCCACGAAGCCCCTGTCTGTCTCCCTCTCCTCCCAGCAATATCCTCAATCCACTTGAGGAGATTAGAGTCCCCCTAATCCAATCACTTCCCCCAAAGCTGGTAACCAAACCTACAGCACATGAATTTGGGGGAACGTTTGAAACCCAAACACTAGCACCCACTGTGAGCACCCTAGACAACCAGGTTCCACTGCAGAAGCCCTACTGTTAAGGTTTGTGTATAGGTGTCCCCCCAAAGCCTCATGCAGTCATGGGGGGGGGGTTCTGGAATTTGTAATTGATTATTATGGGAATGGGTGCTGCACCTCCCCTAGGGCAGGTGATCTGCATTTCAATGTAAGGTAGGATTAGAAGTTAGCTGCTTGAGCTGCTGCTATCTCTCTCCCTGTGCTCTTGCTCTTGGCAGCCACCATTAAAGGTTGTTTTCTGCCATGTGTCTCTCTGCTTTGGAGCCAGCTAAATATGGACTGAAACCTCCAGTAACTGTGAGGTAAATAAACCTTTCCTTCCCTCATTTTGAGTATTGGGTATTTGTCTAAGCAATGAGAGAAGAGTAACTAAGACACCCATGCATGCTGCCGTCATCTGCCTGCTGGGCCCTCACCCCAGAAAGCACAGCCAGAGGGCGCGAAGGCTCTTCCCGTGGCAGCTTTGAGGGAGCTCTTCCTTCCCCAGCAGGGCAATGGCTGAGCCAAGCTGCCGCCTCTGCTCCGTCCTTTCCCCGTAACCACCGCCTATGAGCACTGAGGCTGCCGGATGTCCATGGGCCTCCAAAACTCATGTGTTGAAGCCTAAAGCCTTTCTCTCCAGTGTGATGGTGTTAGGAGGCGAGGTTTGCAGAGGTGCTTAGATCTTGAGAAGGGGCCTTTGGTGAGTGAGACTAGTGCCCTAACCAAGCAGGCTCCAGAGAGATCCTCTCACCTGTTCACCGAGCAAGGACACAATGAGGTGGATCAGGCACCACCTGTGAACGGGGCAGTGTCCTTCCTCGGTCACCAACTCTATCAGTGTCCTGACCCGGCCGGCACGTGTAACCTCCTGGACCGTAAGAAGTAAATTTCCGTTCTTTATACAGCTGCCCACTCTGTGGTGTTTTGTCACAGCAGCTTGAAGAGATTAAGACATTAGCTGAAGCTGGAAGCACATAGATGTTGGTGTTCAGAGAATGGCCAGAAAGGCCTGTGGATTCCGTCTGTCCGCTGCCCTTCCTGCAAGCCGAATACCCTCCAGCGAAAGAGCAAGCACTCATTTGCAATCTTTTACTTTCCTCCCACCTGCTTGAACCCTACGAGCATCCCAGAATAGTTTACATTTTTATCACAAGTGTTGCTTGTTGTGAGGGAAAGCAAGAAGGTCACAAGGTGGAATGTCTACCTTGTTCAAGGTCAGTGGTCCTGAAGCTCATGGCCTCCCCTGTGCACCCCCCAGCAGAGATTTGGTAAGGTCTGGAGGCATCTTTAATGGTTGCACCTGGGTGGGGGGTGCCACTGTCATCCCCTGGGGAAAGGCTGGGCCTGCTGCTCACCACCTTCAGTGGCCAGGATCCCCTAGGACAAAGCCTCCGTGGTGAGAAGCTCTGCATAGTTCATATCAGGCACGTTTCATTTCCTGCAGCCATGCTGAGAGCAAAGCAGCGCCATCATGCCATCCTCCTTTCATATTTGCAAGAATCTGAAACAATAGGTCCAGGATCTGAGCCCAGGGCTGTCTGCACAAACAGTGCCCATACCTAGCTTTTGTCTATTGTGGAGGTTGAGGAAGATGGAGGTGCAGGAGGCACTGGGAGATGGGAGAGGCAGGTAACCCCTCCCTTTCCAGTTTCAGGACAAGGTGGAAAGAGTCTACATCTGACTTAGTGCTTAGAATTCAGTGTGTCCCTAAGGCCTGTCTCACCAGCCGCCAGCTGGGCTCCTGCAGTTTATTTTGCTTCTCTTTGTACCTGTCACACTGACTTCCTGTCCTAATTACCTGCTTAATTTGCACTTAAAGTGGACCATGGGGGAATGAACTCCTGTGGGCATTTCAGCGTGGTTCCTTTTCCAGCGGGTGGGTTCCTCCCACCACCTGCTGATCTCAGGGCCTGCCTTGGTTCTCTGATGTATGTGCTTCCATGTGTGTAATTTGTCTTGGCCTCTTGTCTGTTGAGCTCCGTGCATCACAGCTGCTTTCTGGCATGGTATAGAGCGCCTTCTCTTCCTGTGCTACCTCTTCATTCCCCAGGCCAGCTCAGCGTGAGTTGGCAGCCTCTAGGGGCAAGGCTGTTGAGCCAGTGCGTAGCAGGGCCCTTCCCAGGCCACAGGAGTACAGTGAGTGAGGAAGGACCTGTCCCTCTGCACATCATGCAAATTGTCCCTTTGCAAGCCAGTCCCCTGCCACTGCGCTTGCTCAGGTACAGGGGCCAGAGGGACAATTTATGGGCTTGGCCCCACCTGTGCAGGACAAAGGAATTCAGATGCCAGCAATTGCCGCCCACAGGGCCATGTCACACCTGAGGAAAAGCCACAAGCTCAGATCAGCAAACTTGACATCAGATGGCACTTGGATGAGGAGGACAGGAAAGGGACTGAGATCCCAGGCCAGGTTCTGTCCCTGCACTGTGGACCACTTCGAGTAGATCTCTTCTCCCACTGTAGAGCTTGGTGAGCTTGGAAATGTCACAGTTCTCAGACTGCATGCTAAGCAACTCACAGAATCTATGTGGCTAATTAGGGTAGGTCCCCCTGCTCTGAGTTGCACTATCATTTACATCGGAATGACAAAGTAGAACAGAACTAACACAAGAGCCAGCCAGCTGTTAGTGGCTTAAAAGAACATATTTTTCAAAGGGAGAGATCTGTAGGTCTGGTGTCAGGAAAAACCCTGAGTCCCTCCCTGGCTTTTGACACCTCTTGGGGTGGTGGCCCTGGGTCCCTGGGGAAGCACCTGAGTGCAGTGCTGTGTGTTCTCCCTTCTGTTGATGTAAAACTAGTCTAACAACAGCAAGGCTGGAACCATCCACTGGACCCTTGAGGGTCAGAGGCCATGGGATGGTGGCTCAGACACTCTCTAATTCTGTGTTCCTGTGTCTTGGAAGTGGGTAGCTTTGCACACAAAGGGACTGGCTGTCCCACCATGGGCAGTGGCACAAACCTATAATACCAGCACTCTGGGAGGCTGAGGCAAGAGGATTACAAGTTGGAGCCTAGCCCAGGCAACATAGTGACTTAGAGAAACCCTTCCTCAAAATAAAAACATAGAAATGAATCTAAGGATATTGTTCACTGCAAAGGCTCTGGGTTAAACCTCTGCTATCACATATAAATACCTCCTCCCTGGGGGAAGCTTGGCGGAAACTGGAAATCCTCAGACATCCTCACTGCAGTTTATCTTGAGGTTCAGCTCTCACCAATGCCAGGCCCATTTCCAAAGGAATAGGATTCGTACTCTTGCTACCCCTTTTGAATCCTGTCATCTGTATGTCAGCAGATTTTAGAAGATGGAGAGTATTTTCAAGCTTTTCCCCAAAACTGTACCCTCCACCACCTACTGTATGGTCCACTCTTAGAAGGAATTTCTGGCAAAACAAAGAAAGAAGAGAAACTATGGAGAACACAGATCCTAGAGCTCAGAATCTAGAACAACCTGTGCCTGCAGGCCAGCTACCCATCAGCCTTCATCTCTGTCCTAGAGCCCTGAGGCGACTGTTCCCACCTGTAGTTCATGTGAAGGGCAAGTCACTCAGGCTGGCAAATGGGGACACCACTGGCATATGGAGGGCTACCTTTGTGTTGCAAGGGAAGGAACTCTGAAGAGGTGAGCACCTTGAAGCAAGGCCTATCTTGGAACCCGGAGTCCACGTGCAGGGAAGATTTGCCCAGTGAGGACTCTGCAGATGGAGGGCCTTTATTAAGAACTGACACCAAGTACCTTAGGGACAAATGAAAATGAACAAAATTTTAAGACCTCTATTTTGTGAAGTCTGATGTCTCGGGCAATGTTGACTGGCTGGCCCCCTTTCCCTTGGGCTGGTACAGTGCTGGGAGACTTCTCTGAAGATGCTGAGGTGTGCACCATGCATGTTAGATGGCCAGGTTCAGGCACCCCAGTGATGTCAGGAGGTGTCAGAAAGAACTTTCTCTCCCAAACATAGGGCTTCTGAGCCTGAGGATGGCCCAAGACTCCCAGCTGGTCTCTGAGATTTCCTTCCATTTGAAAAGCCTAGGACTGTGTATTCCAAGGTTAGTTGTTAAAAGGAATATGGGCAGATGTTCAGCAGGGAGTTAGGAGCCCAAATTCCTAACCAGCAGCTTTTGCTGACCCCAAGAACCCATAAGGGCCCCCAGGAGATCAAGCACAAAGGCAGCTTTCGTGCCTCAGCAGGTCTGCGGGCGCCTGTGCATGGAGGCCTCTTGTGAACAAGACTGGGAGCACCCGAGCTCCTTCTCCTTAGCACAGGATGAGTTTAGCAAATTTTTTTGCTTCTGGGCCCCCTCAGGACTCAGCGGGACAGGCCCTGCGTCCAGGGCCCTCTCTACCTGAACAGGATGCAAGGAAAGAGATGAGCCAGAGAATAGGCATCTTGGGGAAAAAAACACGAGCCCTCTGTGCAGCAGAGTTCTCCCTCTTGCTCCTTCATCAAAAAGTTCCGCTCTGACACCAAAACCCTTGCTGCTGGTCCTGATGAGTCCTGGTTGTTCTCTTTCTGTTGGCCTGAAGAGAGCTGTGAATGCCTCCTTGGGTGTCTACAGGCACTGCGAGGCTGTGCTTCAGCTCCTGTGGTCCTGGGCACCAGGCAGCTCCTTCCTTTTGTGCCTGAGCACAGGCATGGGGCTGGCAAACCTGGCAAACTCCTGAGCGCCACCACACAGGGCAGGATTCGTTTGTCCATCTTTGAACCTTGAGCTAGACTGTCACAGTGCCGTCTCTGGGCAGATCCTAAGTCTCCCTAGTGAGAGGGTGGTACCTTGGACAGCGGCAGTGCTCTTGAAATGAAGATGAGGATCCTGCTCTTTGGAAGGAGGCCTTGATTTATTCAGGTGGCAAACCGGGACTCAGGAAGAGTGGTCAGGGAGGGCCCTTCCCTTGTGCCCAGGGAGTTATCAAAATGCCTAGATCTGTGTGAAGCCTCAGTCTCCTGAGCCGAGGGCCATGATGCACACTTGTCATCCACGGTGCTCGCTTGTCCCTGCATGGGGCAAAGTCTGCCAGCAAGTGCTTCCCTTCCCAAGTCAGGAGACAGAGCCTCCATAAAGAAAACCTCCAGGGCCTTTCCACTCTTGTCCTGCTGGGACCTAGGTAGGGTGCTTGGAGGGCCACGGTCACTTTGCAACTCAGAGTGTAGGAGATGGCATTCTAAGCCAAAGGAGTTCTAGCATAGTGTCCTATTCAGCTTAAAAGCAGGAGACACCTGAGCCAGGCCACCTCCCCATGTGGCCTTGCCTCACTCCTTCCCCTGTCCTGTTAAAACTTCACAAACATGAAAGAGAGAAGGGAGGAAGCAGGACCAATTAAAGGAAGTAAGACCCAGACCATAGGCCTATGTGTAGCCACAAATCTCAGTGCCTGAGCTACGACCTCATACACATAGGTAGGCACAACCTTCCAGCACTGTTGCCATGGCAACTGGGGAACCTGTGTAAGCCAAGGGGAATGAAGAAATGTGTCATCCACACTCCCAATGTGTGAGGTGAGTGCAGAGTAGACGCCGGCAAATAATTAATAAAGACTCTGGTGTTCCTATAATTCAGTCTCTCATGGACAGTAAATCCGGCTATTATGAGAGAACCAAATTGGTGAGGATGACAGAGCAGAAATCAGAAGAAGTCTGTGTCTTCAGTGACACCATTGGGTTTCCAGCTCAGCCTTAGACTTATTTTATCTGGTATAGGGTCTCGCCATGTAGCTCAGACTTGCATGAGATCCTAGGGATCAAACCCAGGTCCTTGTGCTTGCCAGGCAGTCCCTTAGGCCACTGAGCTATCTCCCCAGCTCAGCCTTGGACTTTCTGTTGCTTGAGATGAAGAGCAAAGCCCTGCATGTTCCAGTCAAAAGTCATCAAATTTTCTGTGCAGGAACGAATAGTAAAGGTTTTAGGTTTTCAGAACTTACAGTCTCTGTCATGACTACTCAGGGTGGCTGGTATGGGACGAAACCAGCTGTACCAACCCATCAACAAATGAGCGTGGCTGCGTGCCAATAAAACTTTATTTACAGACACTAAAATCTGAATGTCAAATCATTCCCATGTGTCACAAAATACTATTCTTTCCTTGATTTTTTTTTTTTTTGACAGTGTTTTATAAACAAAGAATTCCTTCCCAGCCTGCAGTTCACACCAAAACATGCCACAGATTCAGCTCCCGCACCACTTGGGTCCTGGTTTATGCTCAGTTGCCTTTCTGCTCCTGGCAGCCGAAAGCCATCTTCCCTGATGCCACATGGGACACTGGTGCTCCTAAGGGGGGATTGGTCCCTGCTAACCCTTCCTGCTTCTATGTGTCTGTTTCAGAGGGTCTTGCTGTTGGAGTTGGCTTCGGAGCTGTAGAAAAGACCGTGTCAGCCACCTTCGAGAGTGCCAGGTAAGCCTGCGCCTGGTGCCCTGGTTTGGCTCTACACCTGTGGATCTTTGTCACCTGGACCAGCTGCCTGCACGTGATTAGGAAGCTCCTCTCACTCCAGGGGGCTGAGGAGGAGATGAGGGTGGGGAGACACTCAAGTAAGCAGGTTTGTATCAACTTTGTCAAAGGCATGATCTAATGGGGAAGTGTTTGGAGAATAAAACGTGCACATGGTTGCATGCAATGGGCTAAGTATGGTCCACAGGCACGAGGCGGAGACCAAGTGTTGTAGAGGCGGTGATTGACCTCTTTAGTGATACGTGCTCTGTGTGTGTCTCTCTCTGTCTCCCTCTGTCTCTTGTTCTCTGTCTGTCTCTGTCTCTGTATGTGTCTCTCTGCATCTCTGTCTCTTTTGTGCTCTCTGTCACTGTGTCTCTCTGTATCTCTGTCTCTTTTGCTCCCTCTGTGTCTCTCACTTGCTCGTGCTCTCTCTTGGGAAACGCTTTCTTCTCTCATTCCTCCAGGTGCTCAAAGTCCACTTTTTAGTCTCGCTCCTGGCTCTTCTGTATGTTTCTCAGCTTCTAACCCATGCTCCAGCGTCAGTGTCTCCAGAGCATTCTTTCTTCTCCTCCCGGGACCAGCTTCTCTATTCCCATGACTCATGGCCCATCTGTCTGCTAGTGATACCCAGGTGTACCTGCAGCCTGGACTTGGCTCCTTCCCAGATGTCTGGGCCCTGGGATTTCTCAGGATCCACACACACGGCTTGTGCAAAGCTGGTTTCCTATCTCTAACTACTGTCCTGGTGGGACCTGCCCCTCCTTCAGCGTTCCTTGGTACCACTTCGCTGGCCGACTGAGCCAACTCTACTTTGAAAACCCACCTTTCAAAGACCCTTAGCAGGCCTTTGACTCTTTTCCTCTCGTCTGTTTCCTTTGAACTGAACATAGCTTGCACAAGGTTATGACCTTGTGGTCGCATGATTTCTTTTAGATGTCACAGAGGTGAGCTTGACATGGTCTCCCCAGTCCCACAAAACCCTGGCTCCTGCACTGTCCAACCTGAGGGCCAGCAGGATGGAGCCTTTAATGGCCCACAAATTTACTTGCCTTCGGGGGTCTAAGGGGACACGAGTGAGTGGCGACAACTGTGTCCAGGCTTGGAAATGGCAAGGGCCAAGGTGGGTTTCCAAGAACACAAGTGTGGCCTGAGGCCAACTACGCTCACAGTTGCTTAAAAACATCAAGTCAGTTGGCTCGAGAACATCTAGGTAGCTTCACCACCCCCAGACTGGGGCATTCTGAAGCCTGCCCTCTACTGACCCAAAAGGAACTCAAATGTGAATGTGACAGCCAGACCTCTGTCTGTCAGCTGTGGGTATGGAGGGCTCATTTCTCCCATGACTCCTTTGCTGTCCCTCCCTCAGTGCCAGATTTGCAAAAGGCACCTCTACGCCCCATAAGAACTGTGTCTGTATCACCCCTTGCATTTCTCTGATGGAGGTGGCACCCCCACTGTGTTACATGCAGTCTTTGTTCGTTCACGGAGGCTGGTCTGGTCTATGAAGCTCTAAATGCATGTGGGGTGCCGCCATGTTTCACATCACGTTTCCTGTTCTCAGCTCCTATGCCTGCCTCTCAGACTCCCTCGCCTTTTCCTCCATCCCATCTTCAGCACCGCGGAAATGATGCCCAGTGTGGGAATGAAAAGAGGTGGCAGAGGGAAGGAAAGGCCATTAGAATGCAAGCAGTGTCGCCCGCAGCAAGGGCTGGTAGTGACTCCTAACACAGCAGATTGCTCCACCAGCGAGGGCCTGGGTGGGCAGCTTGATTCTCTGCCCCTCGGCATAGCTACTTTGATCTTGACATCATTAGACCACCAGAAACCTCGGAGTCAGGCTGTATCCAGAGGGGCACAGAGCCCGGAGTGGCTGACCTTAAAAGCAGCCAAAGGCCGAGTCTTCCCAGAGTGCAAGGAAGTGTGTGCACTATGCCAGGCCTGTGCCCACAAGCGCCAACCAGGCCCCAGGCGTCGCAGTCCCGGGCCAGGCTCTGTCTGGTGGCACCATGTTCCCTGTGACATGTCCATGTCAGCTTAGATATCCCTCGATGCCATCTCCTGCACTTTCTGCTAAGCTGTGTAATATTTCTGAAGGAAGTGGAGCAGAAACTTCTCCAGCCCAGCTCTGCTCGCCCTTTCCACAGACAAATAGGTTCTCTGTGTTGTATAAACACCTCAGTGGGATTCAACAGCTGGGGTGGGGTTGGACCTCTGACTTTGATATTGTCAGCCACTTGCAACCGTCTCCTACATAAACATCACTGGGGGCTTTGTAGACCCCCTCACTGGACCCTTCCATCCCCTGTGATAGCCTGGGGCCTGGCAGATTTGGAGCTCTGCTGCTCTTAAGACCTCTGTATTTGGAGGTATTGGGGTGGGTCCCTGCAGCAAAGGCCACAGACAGAGAGTGAAGAAGCAGACCCCATGCTCTGCAGCCCTAGCCTTCCCCCACCTGGAAGCTCCCACCAAGTCTGCAGTGTAGCTTTTTCCCTTTTCAATATGGCGGCCTTACTCTCAGTTGATATGCGCAGCGTCTCCTCCTCTAGCTCAGGTCTCAGCCCAGGTTTCATGAGGGGAGAGGGATCAGAGAGGAGTGGGAAGTGAGAACTCCTCACATGGGTGGCCCAGAAGGGAAGGATGTGATGGCCTAGAAGACAGAGCCACAGAGCACCCAGCAAAGAGGCCGTTGGCAGCGTTAGGAACCTGCTTGTATGGTGAAGTCTCCCCATGCTGGGGCTGTGAATCTGGTGTCCAGGTGTGGGGTCTGTAGCAGGAGGCCCTCGGGGAGGCAGCTTGAGGTGGGCTGCCTTGCCCGAGGCTGGGCCTCATGTTGCCATCTGCAGCTCTAGCCTGGGACCCGTGCTCGGTCACTGGTGTGAAGTCCACTCCCACTTGCTCTCTGCCTACTCTTTCCAGAAGAGGCAGAGACAGCAGCCAAACTGTTAGAGAACAGCCCTGATGGGTGAGCTGCTGGTGAAATCCTGATATTCCTGGGGTTGAACATGAGGCAGCATGAGGTGGGGCCTCTGCGGCCTAGAACACTGAGCAGGGGGACCCTGCACACCCACCCTGCCTGCCTGGCATTTCCCAAGCTCATTCAGAGCTTTGTGTAGGGCTTCAGCAGGCTGCAGATGGATGGTTAGCCTTCTTATGAGCTTTCTTGCTATTTATTTATTTATTTATTCATTCATTCGTTCATTTTTTAGGGAGTACCACTATGTGCCCTCTTACCACTGTGCTAGCCACTGCAGAGAGCATGCTGTGTAGGACAACTCTTCCAGGAAACGTAGCTTGCCACTAGCCCTTCCAGCAGCATGGTGAACGCGATTGGCACCCATGACCCACTGTAAAGAAAGCAAGGAATAAAACTCACTTGAAGCCCACAGCTCAGGGATAAGGAGAGGGGGAAATGCCAAGGCTGTGACACAGAAAGGAACCAAGGCAGGGTGGCAAACGCAGCTTCTAGGGACAGAGGCGTGTCCCTGATCCTGATCGTCAGGGAGCCGGTTGTCCTGGCGGGATGACGAGGGCTTGGAGGTGCCACCTAGCCAGGTACAGGTCTGGGAGTCTGGTTCAAGAACCTGCACGTGGACTCTGTCCTCTCTCCAGCACCTATAGTCGAGAGTTGGGGTACAGGCCAGTGTAAGTTGCCTGGGAGATAGCAATGCACTAGACCTGCACTGCACTGCACAGCTCTTTAAGGGCAACAAGTCGTGTCCTCGCTCTTGTCCCAGAGACCCCAAATAAAGAGATTAACATAACAAATACTGCAGGGCAATAGAAATGTTTTGGCTTTTGTCAAAGCCTGCTCTGACAAACCTTCCTGCCAACAGCCACAATAGGGGCGGGAGAGCCAAGAAGGGGCTCCTTAGTATAGATAAGATCATGCTGCAATAAAAAATCAAATTGGGACAAGCCACATAAGGAAAAAACAGTCGCTGAGGAAAGATACCAATTACAGAGCCAAAGATATGATAAAACAATATGAGGAAGATAACGGGCAAAGCCAAACGGAGGAACACAATGTATGACCAGCTTCCTTAAGACTGTCGACATCATCGAAAGCAAAGCGTATGAGGAAGCCATAGTCCAGAGAGAGCGAAAGAAACTAGATTGAGGCCCGGCGTGGTGGCGCACACCTGTAATCCAGCACTTGGGAGGCTGAGGTAGGAGGATCGGTGTGAGTTTGAGACCAGCCTGGGCTAGAAAAGTGAGCCGAAGGCCAGCCTGAACTGCATAGTGAGACCCTGTCTCAAAAAAGACAAAAAACAAGAAAAAAAAGAAAAAGAAACTAGATTGAAAGCATTTTGCTGGACTAGGGAGATGGCTGGGCGGTCTAAGCACCTGCCTGGCAAGTGCGAGGACCTGAGTTCGATCCCCGCTACCTTGTACCATGCCAGCCCTAGAATGCAGGGTGCACTGTGTCTGTCCTGAAACCAGGTGTGGTGGCGCACCCCTATAATTCCAGCACTTGGGAGGCTAAGACAGGAGATCACTAAGCATCTGAGCTGTATAGCAAGACCCTATACCAAATAAATGAATAAATAGATTTTTTTTTAAAGATAAAAGAAAGTCCTCTCCTATACAACATTTGCTGCAGAAAAGAGGCTTTAGGAAGGCCTAGTGAGATCTGCATACACTACTGGTTGTAAAAATGCACCACTATGCATAAAATATTTAAGGGAAGTGGGTGCAGGATATATAAGAACTGTCTGTCCTATTTTGGAACTTTTCTGTACACCTAAAACTAACAGGAAAGACATAAAAGTTTGTTTTTTAAAAAAGCTACACAGAGCTTCAGAAATGAGAATGCTTTTTAAATATTTAATAAGGAAAGGGAATTACAGCAAGAAAATATCACGGCTTTGCTAAAGAAGAGGCGGACTGGAAAGAAAAAGAACCCCATAGCACTTGTTCAAATGAAAAACAGCCACGTTAAAACCAAAACTCAAAGGGATAGTTAGTTGGGAAGATGTAACTGAAAGTAGAATCAATAAAACGGGCGACTGATCTGAGGAAGTCCCCCGGAATGTAGCGCAGAGAGAAAGCGAGGTGGATGCTGTGAAAGATAGGCTAAGAGACACAGAAAATGGAATGGTAAAGTCAGTATTAAGTAACAAAAATCATGAAGGAGAGAATCTGGAGAACGAGGACAACATTAAAGCAGGACAGAGGGAAATCTTTCCAAAATGTAAGAGGCATGTTTGGATTGAAGTGGGTTCACCACTAAGATAATAAATACAACCAGATTGTCCTGTAAATACGCTTTCCTTCTGAGCACTGGGAAAGTCTGAAATAACAGGGAAGGGAGATTGTGCTTCTACCTGGAAATGGCAGGCATACAGGAGAGCTCTGGGTGCGAGCCAGCAAGGGGGCACTGCTGTCTCCACAGTGCGTGGGGACGTCTCTGCCATTCTAGGGTAGAAGCTGTCATTGTCCTAGGTGGCTCAAGGAACTCAGGATCTCTCACAACTACTGAAGGCTGCTGTGGAAATGCTAAGGTAGCCATAGACAATGCATAAATCATGGATGTGGCTGGGCCCCAAATAAGTTTATTCACCCAAACAGATGTGTCCTACAGAGGACCATCTGGATGACTTTCCTGGAAAGGAGAGCACTTGCCTCCCTTTCATCTAAACCCGGCCTTATTTCCATGTTCTGATGTGTTTGGTGCCGGCTAGGATTTTTCCCTTATCCCATCAGTTGGCTTTAAGCAATGCGATCGCCTCTAGCAGAGGAGCTGATGGGCAGGGTTTGCAGCAAGGCCACGGGTCAATGCTGCCCCTCCCTGTGTCTCCCAAGAAGCAAGAGTGAGCTGGACAGCAGGGGGAGCCACTTCCCACGCCCTCTGCAGGGATCGAGCCCAGGGTTAAGATGCTGTGACTTCCCAGGGCATAAAACATTACACATCGGAGCTGTGGCACGGACCCCAGAAACCTTGTGCACTCCCTCAATTGCGTTACGCAGGTTTCTCTTCCTGCGTGTCCTTCTGTTTTCATATTGCAGAGGTGATTTCTGCCTCCTCCTAGCCCAGCTCACAGTGCTCGCCTGCTGCCTGCCACTCTCACAACCACTCATCTCTGACTCCCTCTTTTACAAATTAATAAAACCTGAGTTTGGCCCTGGTCAAGATCTTTGTTCCAGTTAGCATCATCCTAGCTGGGTTTAGGACAACCTTGGCTTCCAACAACTACAGATGCTCCTTAGAGATTCCTTCGGGTCTTTATTTTCACCATGGGTTGCACTGGAAGTGGTAGATTGGAATTCCCTCACTAGAATTCCAATAACTTTCCCTTGGAATTACAAATATAAACTTCCCAGGCTGAGACGAGGACCAGGAAGGGCTTTCTGTACCTGGCGTCCGACGAGGCCAGAACGCACAACCTTCTCAGCAGGAGAACCACTATCCAGAATCAGGTGCTGTCAATCCACCAGACCTTGATGACCAATTTAGATGGAAGCATTGTACTAATCATAGCTCTCAGGCACAGGAAGCAAATCAGAGTCTGTTCATCATGGTGGACAATGGGGCAAGTGCATTCTTTCTCTGCAGAAAAGTAAGAATTTAGCCTGTTGATTGGGAAGCTGTTAAATGAAACAGACATTCAGATGCCATTGAAGCAAGTTTTTAGGGTACTCCATCAGATAGCTACATGCCATATTCCCTTTCCCGAAATCAGTATCAGGCAGTACACGCAATATCAGACTTTGGGATAAAATACATGAAAACCTTTATGAAACTGAAACCGAGAATGAAAAAAAAAAAAAAATTCACCCACAAGCTGGCCACAAACAACCTGGTGAATGTGGCTCTATTGTCCCTGCACCGTAACTTCAAAAAGAAAGCAGAGTAGCCACAGATCACTGTTACAAAAGACTAACCACGCCGCCAAGATGCCTATGAAGAAGGTAATTGAAATAGAAAAAAAAAAAAAAAAAAGCCCTGACTTAATCATAATAAAATCTGATCACCACGGAAATGTGTCTCCAGAGGAGCTGCTGGAGAAAAATTAATCTTATTTAAGAAGTGCAGATAATCAAGTGATTTCACTTTTGCCAAATATTCATAAAGAAACAGAGCTTTTCCAATTGTTCCCGCACTCGGTTTCATTCTCCATGCCTAATGCTTCTGCTGTGGTTCTGCCCCTTGCTCCACATTGAGAGCCAACTGGACAAAGCCCTTTCCAGTTCTCATTTCAGTCCACAAGTTTGTATTTGTAATCCCAAGGCAAAGTTTTTGGAACTGTAGCAAGTGAATTCTAATCTACCACTTCCAGTGTAGCCCATGGTGAAAATAAAGATGCTAATCTGTAGTTATTGAAAGCCAAGGGTGTGCTGAATCCAACGAGGATGACATGAACTGGAACAAAGGCCTCAAGCCAAGGTTGAGCCCAGGTTTTATTCATGAAGAAGATATTCATCAAGTAGGGGGTGTCTTGAGGATGAGTGACTGAGATGATGCTGGGAACCAGGTGCCCGCTGCGCGCTGGGCTAGGCCGGCCCAAGATCACCTCTGCAGCATGCAGGCAGAAGGATATGCAGAGAGAGTAACCTGCGTAACGCAATCTGAGGGAGTGCGCAAGGTTCTGGGGTCCGTGCTGCAGCTCCGATATGTAATGTTTTATGCCCTGGGAAGTCACAGCCTCTTATCCCGGGGCTCCATCCCTGCAGAGGGCATGGGGAGTGGCTCCCCCTCCTGCTCAGCTCACACTTCTTGGGAGATACAGGGAGGAACAGCTCTGACCTGCGGCCTCGCTGCAAACCCTGCCCATCAGCACCTCTGCTAGAGCTGCCTGGTGGGATAAGGAAAGGTCCCAGTGGGCTCTGTGCTCACCAGGACATGGAAATAGGGCCAGGCTCAGGTTGAGTGGAGATAGCTGCTCCTCTTACGCAGAGTCATCCCGGTGATCCTCCACAGTGGCCCTTGTGCTATATTTGACTTAAACTATTCCCAGAAAGAAAATACCCAGGGGAAATTATGCTACTTACATATCCCCTTACTACGCAATCACTGGGGTGAAGAAAAAAGAAGATATTCATAGATATGCCAGTAAATCAGGGGCCAGGGCGATAGCTCAGTGAAATAAGTGCTTATCTGGCAAGCGCAAGGTCTTGAGTTCAATCCCTGGCACCACCAAAATTTTGTAAAAAGAAAAGATATACTAGTGAATCTGAAAGAGTAATTATATAACAGGAGAATGGGGAGGGATAGGAGGAAGGAAGGAAGAAAAAAAAGAAGGACTGGCCAAATAGCTCAGAGAAGGGACCTGGGTTTATTCCTGGGTATGCCATGCCAGTCCTGTACCTGGGACACACTGAGATGTCAACTGAGACTGAGCGTGATGGCATGTGCCTGTAATCCCAGCGCTTGGGAGGCTGAAAACAGGAGAATCACTGAGTCTGATCTGTATAGTGAGACCCTGTAAACCCTGTATTAAATACATAAAAGGAAGGAAGGAAGGAAGGAAGGAAGGAAGGAAGGAAGGAAGGAAGGAGAAACACTGGCATGAGAGATGCAAACAACGTGGCATAATGGAGTTGTGAGATGACCAGGCTCACCTTTTTATAAACATAGATCTGAATTGTACAGTTTTGATCCTATGTATGGCACACCTGAAACATGACATGACAGCGGGAGGTTGAAAACGAAGGCGTGGAAAGAAAAATGACAGAAGGTAAACACTAACGAAAGGAAGCAGGTATTGCAATTTTAGGAGCAGAGTGGAGTTTAAGGCAGGAAACCACAGGAAGAGTAAAGGCTGACATTCAGCGAAAGGGAAGAGGCTTCTCAGCGTGGCCTGCTGACCTGCGCCTGGGCTTGCTCCTGGCCACGTGAGCTCACATAGTTTTGTTTTGATTTTTGTGGGACCAGGGTTTGAACTTACTACCTTGCACTTGCCAGGCTGGCACTTGTGCCACGGAACTATCGCCCCAGCCCCTCACATAGTTTAAAGAAGATGCTCAGAAGTACCAGGAGGAAGAAGAATGCACCCTCTTAAAGGGGCGGATGGTGGCTCTCTCTGGAGCTCACTGCTAGGACAGGCAAGTGGTGAGCAGACAGTTTAGAGCAGATCTACACAGAGCTTCTGCCTGGCAATTAGAAAATACATTTTTAAATCAGACTCACAGCTTAAAATAGTGCCTGAAAAAAATATACAAATAAAGTGCAAAATAAAAGATAGGTAACAGCAGGAGAGAGGCAGATCTTTCTCAAAGGGGAACGGAATTAAGAAACAGAAGGAGGGGAATGAAGCTAAAACTGAATTAAGATACATAAGCCATCCCCACGAGGAATGGGATTGTGATGTACTATAACCATGTACTGATAACAGAAAAGGAAAAAAAATGTATAATTTTCAAGTGCACGTGTGTTTCCCAAAACTGATTAGTGCGGTACCACAGAGCAGATAAATACCCCAAGATCAATATCGTTCAGGCCGCATTGTCCGGCCTTAATGTGATACAATTGAAAATCGATACCAGAAAAGATTGCCAACGTCATCTGTCAGCGAGCAGCTGACGCTGCAGCGGCCTAGGATCAGCGCCGCCTCGACCCTGCGGGGTGGGGGGAATGGTGGGGGGGTGGCTTGATGCTAGCCGGCCAACCCGTGAGACCTGCCAGCCAGGGCAAAGCGTGTTGCTCATCTCGGGACCGCTCTACAGGATGGGCCATGTGTGCTGGCGTGGGGCCAGCCAGCTGGGGTAGCAGAGGGGCACGGGGTGGGGGCTGTCGCGTGCGGCTCCAATGTGTGTTGGGGACCAAGGGACAGAGGGGTGCTTTATGGATTTGATCAAGGCGAGCTGAAGAACCATCAGCAAGAGATTACAGCTCGGCTGCGCACTGTGCGGGGACCCTGATGTAACAATCCCAGAGGTGACTAAGACAATAACCTGGATAAGATGGAGAGATCCGGGGGGGGCGAGGGAGTGGATGCACCAGGTGCTCAGCCAGCACCTGAGCAGAATGTTTATGGGCCTCTCCCAGCTGGCTCTGGTTTTGCTGTGTGTATTCAAGATCACACGCCAAAGAGCCGCGGCTTAGCCACATGGCTCCACCGAAGGAGCTGAGAGGGGAGAGAGGTGCGTGCACCTCTGAGGGTTGAGAGGTGCCCCTAGACACAGCACGTGCCTGAGGAGACCGATGACCCCCATTGGTGGTTCCCCGCGCGACTTTGTGGCGGTGCCAAAGCATGCAGTAGCAGCTCTGTTTGCATCGGGATTCTGATCCTTTCCCATGTTGGTCAGTCCTCTATCACAGTGCTGGGCAGTGACACAGGGGAAAGAACAGATGCCGTACTGCGCCCCGTGCTGCGCCCCTTGCTGCCAGGCCAGGGTGTTTGGTCAGGGCAGATGCATTTTTGATTTACCATACTTTTGACTTGCACAGTTCTCCAAGTCAGCCAGTACTTTTCGTTCATTTAATATCAGGCTCAGGGGCCGGCGAGATGGTTCAGTAGTCTAAAGCGCCTGCGTAGGAAGGCTCAGGCAACTGCAGGGACTGCGGTTCGATCCCCGGCACCACATGCTGCGCCAGCGCCACCACCAGGGCAGGCTGAGCCATCCACAAAATAAATAAATAAAAAGAAACAAACACAACAAGCAAACAAATAAAAAAAAAAATATATCAGGCTCAGCAAAATCCCTATAGTTTGGTGGACCAAATGTGGCCCAACATCCGCTTTTATAAATAAAACTTTATTGGAACATAGCACATGGATTTTTTTTTTTTTTTTTTTTGTTACATTGTCTGTGGCTCTCTGTACTCCTACACTGGCCATACTGAGCATTTCTCATAGAAATTGTAAGGCCAGAAAGCTGGTTGTATTTACCATCTGGCCCTTTACAGAAAGTCTGTAGACCCCTAACTTAGTGATCACGGTTTGTAGCTTCAGTATAGAGTCGTCTATAAAGCCCTGGACACCGGTTAACGTTTTCACAACCTCTTCCTCATGCCCTGTTTGAACTGCATCCTGAAGAAACAGGTTCTTGCCACTTAGCTGTGGCCTCGTCCATACCATGATAGAAAAGCATAGCAAAAAGTGAATGTTCTGTTTAGGAAGTTCCTCTCTGACCTGGAGGCTCCTCGCCTGTCATCAGTGTGCGGCTGCTGCCACCTGGTGGCTGCCTGCTGTCACCACCGCGCCTTCTGGTGGCTCCTCGCGCCCCCCTCCCTCTACCCCCCACTTTGCTTAACTTGTTCGTTCAGCAATCCCCCTGAAGCATGAGTTCTCCTCCAGCTGCTGGCAGCCTGTTGACCAAGGGAAACAGCTGCTCTTTCTATACGGCCCGGTCCCACATTGACTTCCTTTGGTTTTAACCGCAGACATTCTTCAGACAGGATATCCCTGGGGAGTTGGCTGTTGAAGCGGTTTTCCTTTCTGAAATATTCTAGCCTCTGAAGATTGTGTTCTCCGACTGCACATGCCACCGGCTCTCCCTTGATGCCCGGTGTAACTCAGATCAGAAGGGAGCCAAGTGGCGTATGCTTCCGCCTTCTGCCCTTGCTGAAGCACACCGGGACCAACAGGTGCAGCAGGTGACCTGGAGCAGACCACACAGCCCAGGCGCTGGCTGTAGACATGCCAGTGCGCAGTGAGCGACCCCCAGGGCGCGTCCCCAACTGTGGCTAGGTGTGTCTCAGCCGGAGAATGCCGCCCAGTGCCGGGGTGCTAGGTAAAGGAGGTCTGTTGGATCAGCCTGCGTTTAGAGCTAA
>PVKN010002595.1:0-41567 GCA_004027915.1 Capromys pilorides | reverse complement strand
GCCGAGGTTCAGCAGGTTTGGATGGTCTTGCCCGTGGTGGTGCTGGTGTTGCAAAGCACTTTAACCTCTGGCTGCTGTAGAGCCTGGGGGAAGATTGGAGGCGCACCCAGAGCTGAGACAGCAATGCCGACGCATGCATGCGAGTCATCCTCCGCGAAATGCCGGAGAGATGATGCATGGCCTGAAGGTAGCAAGTTACTCAGCAGATGTGTGTATTTACTTATTTAAAAAAGGATTTTAAGATATTTTGGAGCAACGAACGCAGAGTGGAAGACATGTATATGCTGAAGCTGTAGTCTTCCATTTGATATAATGCTTTCGCATGATGCCAACATCAACTGAAATGTTCTGCTTTTTATACTTTGCAGGATTGCTATGAAAAGCCTGCTTTTAGGAATAATCTGCATATATGAAAAGGAAAATATCTGTTGCTTGAAATATTTTTTTTTTAGCATCCAAAAGTTTGCTTGAAAAAATATATCATTTCTTAAAGTCAAGCTGATTCTTTACAGAATACTTAAAACACCACTTGCAAGACTGCAAAAAGAGTATAAAGCTACTCATTTTCTCTTACGTGGTAAAATTCAATGTTTCAGCTTCTGTTGGTGCTGTTTTGTATTAGTATTTGGTTTGTTCTTTCTTGTTTTTTTGTCTTTTTGAGACAGGGTCTCGCTAATGCAGTTCAGGCTGGCCTTGAGCTCACTTTTGTAGCCCACACTGGTCTTGAGCTTGCACTGATCCTCCTGCCTCAGCCTCCCAAGTGCTGGGATTACAGACATGCACCACCATGCCTGGCTTCTTGTGTTTTATTGATAGTCAGTCTTAGTTCATTTTTGTTTACCATAGTGGGGAGGATTATACTTTAAGGAGAAAAAACAAACAAGGAAAAATAGTTCTGTACTTTTAGGCCATGTCAATTGCCTGAACACAGATAGTAAATAAACACACACAGGCTAAGAAACACCCATGATTCCGTTGCCTGGCTTCAGTCTGCTAAGATGGACTAAATTCAGGGAGTTAGCTGACAGCCTTCCACCCACAGCTCCACTCTGTGTGCCTGCCAGTTCTGCAGTGTGAGAAGCTTGAGGGTGAGGAGTCGTTTTCTCCACCATGACTGCATCCACACAATGTTCTTCGGCATTGGGGAGGGCGTGTCCTTGTGACCTCTGTCAATGGCTCTTGATTGCTCTAAGCTTGAGTATTACCTCCTGACTTCAGTGACCATGGTGGCCTGTCTCAGCTATGCATTCTGGGAGAAGGAAAGAGCAGAGAGAAGGGGAGATCTTACGGCTCCTGATGGTCAGATCCAAGGAGAAACTGCCTGTGGGAGAAGGAGGAGGAAGGAAGGCAGGTAATGGTTTGTTGATCTGAGAACCAACAGGATCAAGTGGATGCAATCAATGACCTGCCTGTTGAATCTACCAGGCATTGCCCTTATTTCATTGGCACTGATGCACAACATTGACACAAAATCTTGGTGCATCCTTCTGTCTTGTAAGAAGAGAAAAGCATTACAAATGGCATTAGAAATAACGATTATGAAATTGTAGTAAGTAGAGTTTTCACTTCCTGTCTTAGTAACAAGGAAAATGTCTGCCATATTCAGGAAGACAAACTTTCATAGTACAGTGTCTTATCTCAGAAGAAAATTCAGTGTATCTTTGACACCATTTATAGTGTCTAGTCTGCTGCTGAAGTTGCAAAAATATTAATACACTTTTATGAAAAGCTCTATTGACCTCTTATCCTTCTTATATTCAAATGATTATTAACTTTAAAATGTTCTTTATGAAAATTTGCCTGTCCCTTCTCGTTGCTTCTAGTTATTTTTCCTAGGTGCTGCCCTTTGTATTTATGTCTTTATTTTTATTATCTCCCTTTGAAAATAAGATAATTTTAACTGAATGGTAAATTTTGACTTCTAGAAGCCTGGGGATAGATTACATCCCAGCTTCAGTCATCATGATTGCCCATAAGCTGCACATATGGGCGAAAATATAGAACACGGTTGTGCCAGTAATTTGTACAATAGCATTAGAATATATTCCTTGTCTTTCTTTTTGAAATTGAAGTGTGTTTGCTCCTCTGTCTTTGAAAAAACTCTGTTGAACAGCATGCATACATCTTCATTAAGATGTCTTCTGGAAGCCTACATCTTCCTCCTGTAAGGCTAGCATTAATTCAGAACTCACTCAAGTGGATGAGTAATTTAAGTCGCTCCTTCCAATGTGAATTACTTCACACTTGTCTGCACTGTGCTTCATCTGCCACTGCTTTGCTCAATTACTGGGTCTGGATCTTGCATTTCTCACACCCATCTGCATGGACATAGGGAACCAAAATAATTTTGTGTAGTCAGCACATTTCAGCACCTCGTTATTTAGTCCATTTTCAGGGGCGTTAATGAAGATCCTGAAGAACATTGCTGTTGTTCTGACTGCTCACACCCCACTATTAACTCCTTTGCATGCCAAGAGCTGGTCATTTTTCCTTTTCCGCCATCTCTTCACCCACTGCTAACACATAATGGACAGTCCTTTACCGCTCTCCCAGTGCTTGCCAAGTTTTCTTAGTAGTCTCTTGAGTAAGATTTTATCAAAAGCCCTTGGAGTCGAAGAAAATTCCACCCGCTAGTTTTCCTTGATCCACCGTTTTGTTGCTTCCATAAATTCTGTATTAAAAATACTGAGGCCACATAAAGCAAATAGCAGCTTCCAAATGTTCTCTTCTTTTTCTGGCCATGCCGTTGCTTTCTGTTTGCTGCTGCTCAGCATCTACAAACTAAAGATGCATTACTTACTTCCTATTAATGCTAGGACATGACTAAAATTTTGAACTACCTTACAAGGTAAATTCCACTGTTTGGCTACTTTCACATTGTTACCCTGGGCTTTCTAACTTTTACTCGTTTACCAGCTTCTCAGAAATCTTAAGAAAGCAAATTAGCACAAAGCAAACTCTTTGGAGACAACATTGTGGGCATGATACCTTTTTTGACTTTTGCTTTTTGGCAAAGATACTCATTTGGGCTGTATTCATCATCTTCAATGGGGAAAATGAAATTTAAAAAAAAACCCTGAAGGTGTATGATAAGTAATACATGAAATTTTCTCATTTGTCATAACTCTAGACTGAGCCTGATGCCCTTTGTCAGGGGCGGTGCTTCTTTACCTTGACAAGGGTGCCAGTGATGCCGGTAGGAGATGTGGAGAAAGCCAACAGGCAGGTGATGTGCTTGGGGTGCGGACTATTTCCCAAAGACTCATAGGCTATGGGCTTGGTCCTTCGTGTGCTGGAACATCTAAGAGGCAAGGACTAGAGTGAAGTGGTTACGTCTTTGTGGACACTGCCTCAGAAAAAACTGAGGTCGTTCTCAAGGGGCCCCAGTTTCTGCAAGAGCACATTATTATAAAACAGCAATTCCTGCCCCTCGACTCCCTCTCCCAGGTCTGGTGACACGAGATCATTCCCTCTGACGCAAGCTCCCACTCACTATGATGCCATCTACCATCTTCCTCTGCCAGAGGAATAAAAATCTCTCCCCAAGTACTGCAGCGCTATGTGGTGTCCTGGCTTGTCTGATGGAGCCGCTGTTGGAAGCCTTGCGTCATCGACAGCTTACCTTGGATTTTCTTTATCCTGCAAGACAAAAACTTTATCAACAGCTTAAAGACACAGGTAATATAGTTGCTCTGAAAATATACTAGTGGAGCTTCCTTTCGATGGGACACGTAACACTCAGAGCAAATCTTCCAGAGCATTCCCTGGTTTCAGCTCAGGCTCTCACTGAGGGTCCTCACTGATGGAAGCCTGAAGCGGCTACTCCAACAGCACTCTCAGCCTCTTCTCCAACAGAGCCTAGCAGGGCTCCCTCCCTCCCGAGTATCATCTGCCCTGGGCTGCAGCACAGGCCCAGTTAAAGCCTTGTTTTGACGATCATGTTAAAACAAAACAAAACAACAACAACAACAAAACTGAAACAGTATGCCAAGTAAACTTTTTGCAAAGTATCCAGCCTCAGAGTTGTGTTGCTATTAGCAGCAGGAAACTGATACAGGAGGCTACAGATTGATATTGAAGTTTGTGCATCTTTTGACCCTCATAATAAATTTATGAGGTCTGTAAATATTGTGATTGTTGTTTAATTGTAGAACAAACTAACATGTCTGGGGCACCTCCCTTATCCAAGGCTGTGGAGTGCACAGATGGCGTGGGATGAGAACCCAGGTGTTCAGAGGCGTCACCCCCAGATCCCCTGTTCTTCCATGCTGACACTGTGAGCTCTTCTGTTCCTTTGAGCTGAGTGTGTAAAAGATTTAAGCCATTTTAAAAATGACTTGAGGCTTCTTATATACTATTTCAAAGTCTTTTCAGGAGGCATGCAGTTGTACATGTGCAGGGGACCTATCCCTGGCCTCATATCTTATACCTGCCAAATCTCTCCCTTTTGAAGTGAAGGACATTTTCATTTTGGATTAATATTAAGATTACATAAAAAAGCATTTCGCTCTCAGAGGCAAGCTTTTCTTCAGTGTTTCAACAAGCCATTTATACTTTTATCATTTTTTTCCCTACAAAAGTCTCCCTCATTTAAATTGTCACAGCTTGGGAGCCCTGCCTGGAATACATAATAACTGCTTGTAACACTTAAAATGAAAACAAATTTACCAAGAATGGTGGAATGACAACAAAGAGCAAGAAAAATATAAGTACATGGAAAATAGTCTCTCCTACGCATAGATTTTCAGCGCTAAGTATTTTTTTTTCATTGAAATTGCTGTTTCTCGTTCTCCTGCTTAACTCTTCTTCATCTAGAATTTTTTTTTTTCCTGGGGGTGGAGAGCCATTAAAATCTAAGGGGGAGAGAGCTGAATCTTTAGAAGAATTATTTGATTTCTTGTGTTCAGAAGGAAACATTTGGGGAGAGAATATTGACTCTGAACAGAACCCCAGCTGAAATGTATGTCGTTAGAGCCGGGTTTCTTTCTCAGCCTTGGCTCTAGTGATTATTAGATCGGGACACATTGAAGGACTGTGGCTTTTCACAGCACCCCCAGATTTTATGGATTCCATATGAGCAGCACCCTTCTCCCCAGCTGCAACAGCCAAAAATATTCCCAGATATTGCCCCAAATGGTCAGGGTTGTCACTGCTCCTTTAAAGACAAGCTTCTCAGGAATGCAGTTCTGGACTCTCATAGGTGCTTTGACAAATATCCTTCTTCTCCTAAGCAGTCTCTCACCATCCAGGGGCCAGCTTGCCTGGGAAATAAAGGCTTCAAGGAAGCTTGCGTGCTGGCCCAACCTTTGTTCATGCTTTTATAGCCAATTATTCTGAAAGATCCATTTTCTCTGTCTTGCTAGAAGTTGCTAGTATTAGCAAAATCATTTGGAGAACAACTTATGGTATTTCCTGAAAGTTCTGTACTCCTCTCTGGTCATGTCCTACCTCTTATTTTCACTTCCACCTGGGAGCTAGGAGATAAGAGAACCCAGCTGGGAAGCCACAGGCCTCGCGGACCATGGGCGATTCCATCTTTGCTGGCTCTGGGCCTTTGTTTCTTCTACATACAGTCAGATGCAGTATCTGGACAAGATAATGTGTTAGCATGGTTCCTTTAGCTTGAAAGCATTCCGGTCGGAGTGTTCTCATTTTTCTTACCTTCTATAGTTTGTCAATTCAGTCTATAGAAGCAACTCTTTCCTCTCTAATGTTATCAGCCTATACCTTGTTTTTGCAAAAATATTGAGAGCTGTTGATCAATTTGCTTTATTTCATTGGTATCCTCTATCTTACCTCCACCCCAAGCCTAGCTTTATTGACCCATAAATGAGTATTTGTAAGGTTTAGCTACATTTCTTGACATATAATTTATTTGTCCTAACAATTACATCAAGAAAAGTTGAGTTCAAATGCATCCTAAAAGAATGCTTTGTGCATTGGGATTAAGTGGTCAAATGAGACTATACTTGAAGTACGTTAGGGACAATAGGCTATTTAAAATAACTTTCTGGGAAAACCTCTTGAAAAAAAGAGAACTTTTTATAAAAAAATAAATCAAGTAGCTGTTATTCAATTTATGTGGGCATAGCATTTAAAAATGATGAAAATCTGATCAGTTCCAATAAATCCATGTAACTTTCGGCTCATCCTCTTATAATGCTGCTGGTGTTTACTCTTTTGATGTTCAAACCTGACTTCCACAGACATTCCTGGTGCTACAGAGACAGGTGTGGTCAAGGTGACAAACGTTTCTAGCTCCTGTTAGCCGCTGCTAGCTGACATTAGGCAAGTCAATTGTACTTTTCTGGGCTCAGTTTCTTAATTTCTAAAAGGAGGAAGTTGAATTTGATTTCTAAGCTCTCAGATAGTTCTAAGATTTAGGGAGTTGAATCAGAAACACTAGGAGCACAGCTAGGAACACATGCTTTTTCTGCAGGGTTGGGAGCAGGACTCCAGTTTGTTCCTGAATGCACAAAGCCCAGGCTCATCCACAGGGCAGGAAGGCAAGCGTGGTGGGGCTGAGGCTCCTTCCCTTCCACACTGAGGCCGGGTCCCTGCCCCCAGGCTTCAGTATCTGCTGATAAAGGGTAGCGGTTCTAGGAAAAAGGGTGAGTCCTCGTTAAGGAAACCACAGGGACAGGCTCCAAGGGGAGAAGAGAACACTGTGCAGGAGCGAGATGTTCTGGTCCCCAGAGGGGTTTGGGACTAGTGTTTTGGGTGAGCAGCTGGTGAGGTGACCTCACTGTCCTAGGAGCAAGGGAGATAGCTAAAGGGGTGACTGGCACGCTTTTGTTCTTCTTCAGGAAACAATGTGTAGTGCCCTGCAGAAAGCCATAGACCCCCACTGCCTTAAAATCTACCTCATTCCAAATTCCTCGCGGATCATCCACCCCTGACTTGAGAGAAAGCTGCCACCAGAGTTTCTAAAGAGTGGTCAGTGCAGGAAATCGTCCCAGGATTCATTCCAATGACTGCTCTTAGAGGTTCTCTGGACCCTTGCATTATCATCACATCATAAATTAACTTGTTAAAGGGGCCAGGGAGATAACACAGAAGAATAAGCACTTGTGTGGCAAATGCAAGGTTCTGAGTTCAACCTCTGGTTAAAAAAAAAAAAAAAAAAAATTAGGTTGTTAAACAATGTTTACAGGTGGATTGCTGTGAGCTAGAGACTCTGCGAGATGTTAGGGCTGTACCAGGGAGAAACCCAGGAATGTGCAGTGTCACGGAGGCAGGTACACAATCAAGGCCATGAGTTCACTGAGTGGCATGTTAGCCATAAAGGGATCAAGGAGTAAAAAAGAAAAGAAAAGCCACCATTTACTGGTGCTTCTTTTCCTTTTATTTTTCTTGTAGCTCCAGTTTCAAAATACCATAAAATATATTGCCTTATTAAAAGTTATTAGATTTTTTTTTCATACTGATGTGACTATGTACTGCTTGAGACTAATTCTATACTACATTTTACCAATTTTGTTAATTATGCAGTGCTAAAGTGTCTTGGATCTGTTTAGTGACACAGTTTCTAATTTCTTCTTTCAGTAATTCTGAGGCGGGCAGCCATTTTGCGGATGGAAAGGCGGAAGTTCAATCCGTCTTGGAATAGCTGGGTACTTTAACTTTTTCTCAGGGTTCTTTTGTAGATTTATGTGGGAGTTATTTGGGGGCATATTCTCTGTGGGAAAAGTGTTAATAATTTCAAACAGTTGTCCTCAAATGTATGGAACAAACCTAGGTGGTGAATTCCATCTTTTGCAAATCCGTACCTGGTGATCGGATGTTTCCTGGTGTTGGAAAATGATAGGTAACAAGAAATTTATTTACATGTGTGCTTGATTGTCACCACTGTGGTTCCTGACTCAGATTATCTTCACAGGCCAAAAAATTTCCTTAGAGATCTGGCAACCTGCCCCTTTCATAGACGCATGAGGAAAAAAATAAACTTTTTTGTACAATATAAAATTGGTGAAGTACAGACGCTTGTTTCATTCCTCCACAGACTGTGGTGAAGCTGGTGGAGGCCAGCACATTATATTCGATTCTCTTGTTGTCCACCTTCTGGGATTTAACACAAACTAAGCTTTGGGTCACTTTTTTGGATGGAAGCTAGGTCCATCTTCTTTAGAGCACAATGGGACACACACACACACACACACACACACACACACACACATTTTAGGAGCTCAGGGTCCTAAAGTCCCTGAGGAATTTGCCTGTATACATTTTGAGCACAACAGTCCTTCCCTTTTCTGTGGTTTCACATTACAAGGTTGCAGTTACCCAGGGTTGACTGCAGTCCAAAAAGCAAGGACAGTACAATAAGGTATTTAACAAAGAGAGAGAGACTTCATTCATATCACATTCATTTTTTTATATCTTATCTAAGATAATCTAGACTCCTACTTGGACCATTTATGTGGAAAAAATGGAGGATTTCTATCTTTTTACCTGTACCACCCTTCTTTTAGAATATACACTTATTTCTTTTTTATTTGGTGTAGGGTCTCACTATGCAGTTCAGACTCATAGTGATGCTCTTGTCTCAGCTTCCCCAGCACTGGGATTCCAGGTGTGCACCACCATGCCCAGTTTTGGGGCCAGCACAGCATGCATTATCTGGGATGGAACTCAGGTCCTTATTCTTGTCAGACAGGCGCTTAGACCGCTGAACTATCTCCCAATCCACACGTTTAACACTGAGTTACTGTAGGCTAAATGAAAGATGTTTCTTTGGAGGAAAAATGGACTTCAGATATCCTGACAGGCATTTTATTAATTGTGTAAGTTTAACTTACTGAGTTTACTTCTCTGAAACTTTTTCTTCCTTCCTTCCTTCCTTCCTTCCTTCCTTCCTTCCTTCCTTCCTTCCTTCCGTCTTTTTCTTTCTTTTTCTTATCTTTTTTTTTTTTGGTCCTGGGAATCAAAGTCACTGCCTTGTGCTTGTCAGGCAGGCTGTACTGCTGAGCTGTACTCCAGCTAAAACAATTTTTCTCTAAAATGGGAAGAAAATCACCTTTTAAATGGGAGAAAGTGGCTGGAACTTGGGTAGAATATATCTACTCAGAAAGTGATAGTTTCCATTCTTTACTACCGTCACCCCCTTTCTGTAGTGATAAAGTTTTCTTGGGAGTGAAGTGTTTATGTGACAGGTTTATTTCTCTATTAGAATGTCCTACAGCCTGAGCACAGCTTGCTGTGTGACTTGGTACTGTGAGCTTCCCACGTGGTATGGCGGGCAATGCATTCTCTTTACCACGGAGGAGATTCCAAGACTACTCTTTACAATTGCCCTTGGCTCATGCCAGACCTGGCTGGGTGGGCTGATCTCTTTCAGTCCTGGGGTGTGACTATTTGCCCTTTCAAATCCTTGGGTTTGGGAATTAAGTGATTAGGTACAATGGAGAAATAAGTGATACTCTGCAGGTTTGGTGTCTCGTAAATCTCCGCCTAGGCCAGAATGCTGGTGCCAGAACATTCTTGGTGTCACTCCTACAGGTGCAAATTTCCAACAAATGGTGTGTTCACACTCAACTACTCCTCTCTTAATTCGATGCCTGGGAAAAGCATGATGATTTTAGCATGGAAGAGAGAAAGCCACAGTGTGGCCGCTTTGAAAAGTTCTAAGGGACTCACCCATATCTCACTTCCTTCCTCTGAATTAGGTGAAAAGGAAGGGCATCCATCTGATAGTGAGCGCTACACTGGAGCTTCTCCCGGTGACAGGCACACATTGTTTTCCTTAGTTTATAATGTGAATGTTCAGCTCCTGGTGGGGAATAGGGCCTCTAGCTCTAGAGAAGTTTCCAGGGCCACATCTGACATGTCACATGTTGCCTCCCTGCTAAAATAAAGAACAACTCTGCTAAAGAAATAATGCAGAGGTGTGAAAGCCTACAAATAATTAGGAGAAAAGGATGGGAGTCAGATTCAACATGCTGTACTATCAAAAACACTAAGCTCCATTAACTTCATATGAATAACTAGATGAAATATTCTCTTAGGGCTCAAATCTCAAGCAAAGTGGAAATTGCCTAAAGAAGTAAATAATTTCTCAACGGAGCTTTTCATAAATAATCATGGCCTGTCTCTGCGGGACAGTCCCTGTCTAAATTGTCATCAGCATATTTTTTATTTTATCAGATATGAAATTGTGTTTTTATGATATGGAAAAAAGCTAAGTACTTGGTAATGTTGCCTTAGAATTATTTCTTAAATTCTATTTGTATCCAGAATGCTCTGAGGAAACCCAGTAAACAAGAAAAACAGAAACAAAATCATAAATGATGTCGAAGACTGGCACACGTGTAAAAGCAGTGGTACGAATGATCCTTTTGCTAAAGTTTGGCATGTGAGGTGCTGTGATCTGATTGCATGGGTGATAAAATTTCAAGACAAAAACTGACCCTGCCTGATGGCACTGTACAAAGTCAGGGCAGAGGGATTCCTTCCGTGTTTACAACACTGTTGAGAAGAGCACGTCTATGCTCAGATTTCAGTAAGCACTGGAACAGAGGAAAAGGCCAGTTGTTGATTTGCATGTGTGATCATTTTCTTACAATAGCAGAAAAAAAATACATATGCAAAGATACATATTTCAATTCTCCCACATTCTAATTCTAATTCATTCTAGATCCATAGCATAGTTGCCCTTTGTTTTGGAAGCAGATCTGAAATACTCAAAAGGCCCAGAGAGTCAAGGTCAATGTCCTGCATGTTCAAGGCCTCCCCACCTTTCACTTCTGCTCCAACCAGAACCTGAGCCCAGTTCCTCACCACACCCTGCCCTGCCCTCTCAGGGCTGTTTCTGCTGTTGTTGCTCCCTCTGTTTGCAGTTTTACTCCCCAAATCCTGCTGTCTTTCTAAGATCCAGGTCTTTCTAAGACCTGTTTTGAGGGGTCCTCATCCACTTTTGAAGATGAGCATGATTCTGGGGTCCCTTTCTGTGAGCTTCCTATACCGAGACCTGAATTTTAGTTACCTGCTAGCTTCCCTTTCCAGGTGCAAACTCAAGGGTCAGGCCTTGTCTTATTCATTCTTTAACCTTTTCAGCATAGGGAAGTGAGGAAAATGCTGGTCAATACACCTTTTCCTTTAGGCTTAGATTGTAATGATTCATAGTTGGTTAAGTGGAGTGAATCCTTCAGTGTTTACAGCTCCTGTGACTCTTAAGTTTTGGCTATGGTGTCTTATTATATCCTAGTCTTCACTTTTAAAAATTGTTTATCCTTATGCCTAGAAAGAAGCTGGGCTTTGGAAGCTTGGGCTGTATTGTGTCTTTTATTTCAAATCCCATCCATCAGATTGTATTTTCCACATGGGCTTCTGCCTTACAGCCAAAATTAATGGTAAATGCGTTCAGATACAGTACTGAGTTTGTCAGATGGGCCCCTTGATACACTAGGCCCTGGGCTGGCATTGGCCAGAGGATTCCAGATTTGTCACCATGCATTCTGGGCTTTTGCTTGGTGTCCAGTGAGGGCAGTTCTTCCTGCCAGTCAAAACCCTGCCAGAGAATTTGCCAGAGCAAGGGTTTGCTCTTCTTGTGATGCTTTTTTCAAATAGTTTTTGTATTAGTTAGTGAAGATTGGTCATTTTCCACTGTCAGAGTACTTCTGCCAGGTGGGCCATTCCCCTCTGAGAAGACTCAGGAGCAAGCAAATTGCTTAGTCATTATGGATGCTTGGGCACCAACTATGGACGAAAAGAGAGGCAAAAGCACAGGAGAAGATCTTAAGGGAGCTAAAGAACTCACAAAGATGGATGAAATGGGACTCTAGTCAGTGAGATCCTGGGCAATTCCTAGGAGGCTATGGCTGCCACACGGCACAGTTATCTAGTCCACAGTAGGAAGGGCTGTGAGCGTGCTGGAAGCTCATTTGTTTAACTGCTAATGTTGTGAAGATCTCGCTGGTGAACTTTCTGGAAAGGCAACCAATCTTTACGAAAGGTAACATCCACTTGTACACACATGCCTGTGTAATTATAGTCCATTTCGGTTGAGTCTGAGATCCTTTGTACTTTGCAGATCTTATTTTGTCTTCACAAGACTCCTAAGAGAGATCGCATTATGCCTTCTTCATAAAGGATCAGGTGGGCATAAGGTTGTGACGTAGTTTCTTACTTGTATTCTAGTATTTCATATGTCTTTTTCTTCTGTTTTTCCAAAGACTGGAAGAAGGAAACAATTTTAGTTTCTACTTTGACCAAGGAAAAGGGTGTGTAAGAGGTTTGCTGGAGAAAAAAACTGAAACATCAGTTGGGAGGACGGACCTTATTGCAGAGACGTGAGAGTAGGGGCTACATATATTTTCTTGGAGAAAGAGCTGATACTTTGGGATATGGCCCATGCAAATTAGGATGGCTCCACTGTTGATAGTAATTTGCTCGATGTCCATGTCTGAGCTCTTTGTTCCTGACTATATCTCACCAGTCTGGAAATATGTGGCTCCAGCCTGGGTCAATAAGCTTCCTCTTTCCTAGCACTGTGGCATTAATAGATTGAAGACCAAAAGTCCAAAGTGCCCAGTAAGCTCATAGCATGGAAGAGGGTAGACTGGTACAGCTGCTCCTAGGACTTCTATGTCCTCCTGGTAGTTCACAAATCCTGAGCTGGGCTAAGAGTTCATTAACAAGCACTCCTGTGCCAAGGGGCAAAGAAGGGTTGCTCTGCTGTCTTAGCCACTCTTCTTGTCTTTGAGCTTCCCTGTTTACTGGAAGAGGCAGCTGTGCTGTCTATATCTGTGGCACGGGGTTGCCCAGAGACCAGGTAGGTGCTCCTAAGCCCGTTCAGGCTGCCAGGATTCTTGCATGGCTCTTGCAGGCTCCTTTTCCCTATCTGCTGTTGCTGTCAGGCCCTGACCCTGAAAGGGCTGATATCTGAGGCAAAGCTGGAAGCAACAGAGGGATGGGGCCGAAGGTCGCAGGTGAGGCCCTTCTCTTTCTACTCCCTTTTGGCTTTGGAAGGAGGAACAGGAAAGTTAGTGTGTTGCAGAGGCAGAGCGTGTGTACCTAGGGAGTGTGGTGGTGGCGGCTGTGTGGGGGTGGAGGGATGGGGGTGTGATGGGAGGTGGGGAGTGGGGTATGCGCCAAAGGCTGAGCCACTCTTCTCGGCCTTGGCAAAACTACACAAGCACCTGAGAATAAAGGATCCACGATTAGTCAAAACACCTTGTAAAAATATCTGCTCCTAAAAAAGTAGGTCTCTGAAATGTAAATGCCCTAAAAAATCTGCAAGTCTGAGAGATAAACTTCCTGCATTTATCTTCCTTAAAAAATGTACCCTAGCACAAGGGAGAGACTCAGAAATAAGTTTGCAAAAGCTGGGCAGAGAGTGAGCAGAACTGACCCATGGTAAACGAGATATGGCGATTTCACAAGAGACTGTAGGAGAAATGGAGGGAGCGGTGGTAGCACAGAACACCTGCAATAATGTAATCAAGGGCAATAAATAATATAGATTTTGAGGCAATAAACTATGACAAGCCAAATTGGTGGATGTAAGTAGATGCACAAGACTAGGAATTCGGTCCAGCCAAGCAGATGTTAAGTGTTTAGAATTTAGGAAAGCACTTAGGGCAAGCTCTCAAAACATTTCACTTGCAAAATTAGTTCAGATTGATTTGGATAAGAACATGCTGGAAATCAGACCACAAACATGGGCTCTGCTGAAGAACAAGGTGCTCCACGAAAGGGAGATGAGAAGAGAAGGACCATGCTCTCTGCAGCAAATACCTTTCTAGGCATCCTTCTTTATTAACTGAGGAACTGATCCATTTTGCTCAATGGTGAAGCTGTAAAAGAAAAAAGAAAAAAAAAAATGCCAAGGAAAACCAGTAAACACATTAGGTTCAGTCAGAGAAAAGAACAGTTTAAAGCTGGGTGTTTTGCATGCTGAAGGGAATCTGAGAATGGAGGGCTGCAACCGTGATTATCCACCTGTTCCCTGAGTCTGTGTCCCTTGCTTCCTGCAGACCAGATGCTGTTCTAGGGCTAAGTCCTGGTCACACAAGCACTGGCTCTGCCCTGGATGCCTTTTGGCACTGAGATGCCTCAGGAAAGTAGCTGGAGGGGACTGAAAGGGTCTTATAGGTCA
Source organism: Capromys pilorides (assembly GCA_004027915.1). Lineage (NCBI taxonomy): Eukaryota > Metazoa > Chordata > Mammalia > Rodentia > Capromyidae > Capromys > Capromys pilorides. The sequence goes on along the minus strand of PVKN010002595.1, from coordinate 27,472 downwards.
GCGAGATCTGGATTGAGTCTCAAGTTATAACATTGCTGACTGCTTATGTTGTACACTTAGCATTTCAGAAGACACCTTCACATTTCCCCCTAGTTTCTGTGAGATTTTGGGTTGCTAGTTCTTACTGCGTTGGTCTAAATGCAAGAGCAGGTCTCAGGGCCAGGGCCTTTAGGAGGGGAATCAGTGCTCTTCACTAATGATCTTAGTTTCTCCAGGAGATCCCCTGCCTCTTCTGCCATGTGAGATCAGAGTGAGGTGGGAGCTAACTACGAGAAGTGAGCCTTCACCACCACCTACCAAAGCAGCCTGGATCTTGGAGTTCTCAGCCTCCAGAGCTGTGAGAAGTAAGTTCCTGTTGTTCATAAGCTCAATAATTTATGATATTTTGCTCTGACAGCCTGAACAGACTGTGACCTTTGACCTCTTCCTGCGCAGTCCTCAGATCCACAGCTCCCTTATTCCCGTACATCCCCTAAATGCCAGTGCCCTCCAAGGGGACTCCCTGCTCCTCGCTCTCCTCCCCTGTGCTCTATCACTGGGGTTAATGATTTGTCCTACTGGTGGCTGACAAGTTCAAGAACCAGAGTGGTTTGCAGTTAGGGCTGGGGTGGGGAGACACTGGGGAATCTCAGAGGGAAGTGTGTAGGGTTGGAAGACACTCTACATGTAGTTCTGATGACCGTTACAGACACTGAGAGTTAGAAGTCTAGCAGTGGCTCTACTGAATTCCTGCTCTGCTGAGAAGTGTTTCAGAGGATCTTTTGGGTTTCCAGGTTTTTTATTTTTTCATTCTTATTTTTTTCAGATAAGGCTTCTCTGTGTAGCTCAGGTTGGCCTTGAGTTTACTATGTAGCCTAAGCTGGCCTTGGACTCACAGTGATCCTCAGCCTCCTGAGTATGCACCACCGTACCTGGCAGGTTGACTGTTATGTCAGACTTCCTAGTGCCTGCTCCCCTACCTCAGCCAGTGTCATGGCTCTATTTTCTCTTCCCTCCCCACTCACATCCCATCTTCTCTGTGGTTGACACACAACCTCCCAGCCCTTTTAGACAATCTCTAGAATATTCCCACTTCTCTCCAACCCTATTCCCATTGCAAGAAGCTTACTTATCTTCACCCTCTTAGAACCAAGTGCGCTGTTCACATTCTGTGTACTGCCATTAGAAGAACTACTCTAAAATGAAAATACAACTCGTTGCTCATAGTGGACAGACAGGATGGTATGTGGCATGCGCTGTCACCAGGTCTCATTTCTTGGCCATTTCACTCTGCCTTCCTTTTCACCTTTGTGCTTTAGCCATATGGTCTTTTTGCCCAGATGTCCAATGCTGTCCCTTGCCTGTCTGCCCAGTCCCACTCTCTTTTTGGCTAACTCTTCCTGTACCTGTACCTTTGTATTTCTCCTGTCTATCTAAAGACATTTCTTGACCCCCTTCTGTCTAAACCAAGTAAGTTGCCTCCTCTTCACTGGTCTCCACAATCCCTTGCATGAAGCGAGTATCTGACATCCCCTGCTAGAGCACAAAATCTGTTTGAGGGATGAGGCAGTCTCTATACATCATTTTACACTCAGCCTGAGACATAGTGGATGTCTGGTTAATGTTTGCTAGATAAATGAGCAGCTCACAATGATTCTATTTCTCAGGTGAAGAAATGGAGATTAATTCACGTATGAAGGGGGACACAGTGAATCTTCTAATCTAGGATTATTTCAAATAAATCATATAGCTATAGTTAGAGAAACCCTTTAGATATACACACATTGGAATTGAATCTTTGTAGTGTGAGATATCATTTTATAGGCTTTTCTAGTTTTATGTTTTCGACAAAATGGAAGCACTCAATGACAGCAAAATAATAAAAGAGCAAAAGTGACTGATAAAGGAAGAAGTGGAATAAAAATGGGAGGGCTCACTGCCAGCCTTCTGTATGCTTCTTTTTTAGCCCATGTCTCCTCTCTGGATCCATGTCCCTCCCCATATGATATACAGATGGTTTACATGTTGATTAGAGTGCTGATTAGAGTGTTGTTTAACTCTGTCATTGTATTATGCTATGTGGCTCATAATACCTCTACCTGCCATGAAAGGCTTGACCAGCACCCAGTGAAATGTGCCAGGAAGAAGTGTGGTATATTTCAAAACTTGACACAGGTACTCTGGGTGGTGGGCAATGATGGACACATCTGACTGGTCTCAAGTCCAGATGTTTCCAACAATTCCTGGCCTTTCATGCAGTGAACGTTCCTCCTGCCACCCAATTCCTAGCCAAGCACACCTATCCAAGTGTGGGCAGGGCCCGATGCTATGTGGAGCAGTTTTGAACATAGAAGGCAGCTTGAGTGTCTCTCCAAACCAGCCTGTCCTGGGGTTCTGTGCTACTTACTTTACCACTGTACCTGTCTCCCAGAAATTCCCTGAGCTATATATCTTTTGGGGGAAAGTATTCCAGTCAGGTCTAGCACAAGCATGTGCTCAGGTCCATAAAGGAATCTTCTCTGTCTGCCACCATCTACTCCCATGTGTGTTATAGATGGCATCTGTCATAAGTGTACTTGAACTACAAGCTGAAAAACCTGTGGCCTGACCTCATGCAGAAAGTGTAAGCTGTAATCAGGCTGCTGAGTTGGGGAACACTGATACAATGGAGATCTGACTCCGTTAGACCTAGCGGTGGAAAGAGTAGCTGGTGGACAGGAGAGAAGCACTGAGGTGGTTAAAACTACGAGGCATCCATGGCATAAGGCTCTGAAGAAGCGTCAACCAGGTTGGTAAAAATTCACAATTACACAGGGGTCCTGGAAATGTGAGGTACCCCATCTGGAAGGAAGAATGTGCAGGTCAGAAAGAGGAGTGGTCTCTAGACTCACACAAGCTTCTGGTCCAACTTCACAGTCAGAAAGGTGTGTTGTCACCACAGGGCCTATTCCTCCTCCTGGGAGTTTTTTCTTCAGAGTCTATTCTCACAACAACGTCCTGTTCTTCGTTCCTCATGGTGAGTCGCAGAGCCTGACAAGACCGCAGGGCAGGGCTTCCTACTTTCTGACTCATTGGCTCTGGCCGCTGGCAGTGCAGGTATCTCAGTATCTGGGTCACTGTTTCTCCACATTCACACAGCATTTTCATTGGCCCGGCACAACTGTGTAGAGTCCACAGTCAAATCCCTGTGCCCTGATACTGAAGGAAATATTTAAATTGGAGTTCAGTAATGTAGGGTTTCTGAATCCCAGTAAATACCGAGTCATCTTTAGAAAAGTCTACAAATCCTTTGAAACTATATGTAGTGAAAGTGTGTGTGCGTGTGTATGTGTGTGTGTGTGTGTGTGTATGTGTGCACACCTACCCAATGGGAGGTGGAGGGTGGAGGTACATTCTCTTGGGGAGAAGGTTCATGACTGTATCCACTTTCGCAGAGTGATCTGTAACTATGTCCTTCTCTGGTTAAATATTATTAATTAGTGAGCAAGGTGCTCAGACTACAGGATCAGAACTGTGACTGAAATCCGGCTCCACCAGTCGCCACCTGGCTGGCCTTGCATATCTACTTGACCTCCCTGCATCTTTCATTATTATGTACCAAAAAATGTCTGGTATTAATCACATTCACATTTAAGAGTATTATGAAGATTTAGGGAGATGCCCTTCTTAATGTTCTTTAGTTTTGGGGCACTGGGTCCTGGGAATTGAACTCAGGACCTCATCCTTGCCAGGCAGGCGCTGGGCCATTGAGCTAAATCCTGGGCCTTCCATTTACTGTTCTTAAGCACATGGCTTTATACCAAGTTTTTCATGATGGCCGATATTACATTTTATTATATTTAATGGACAAAAATAAAATAACTTTTGTTACATGTTTTAAAATTTTGGATGTCTATGCTTTACTACTGAAGGTGATTTAAAGATTTTTGTTTTTCTTTCAGTACCAGGGATTGAACTCAGGACCCTGACCTTGCCAGGCAGGTGCTTATTCTACTGAGCTGTCTACCTGGAACCTGAAGGTGATTTAATAGAAAAATTATGCAATTAGAGGACAGGACCAGTGACCAAATATAATTTTTCAAATATGTAATTTTTATTTTCTAGTAAGGAATAGCAGAGAATACTGTGAAATGACACTTAAATTTATAAGGTTTATAAATGTATAAAATATTAATTAGATAAAATTATCTATGACAATAATTTTATATAAGAACAAAATCATTAATAAAAGTTAGATGAATTTGAAGAGCAACTGTTTATAGGTTGATAAAACATTGACACAACGGAGGTTTTGATTTAACTTGAAGAATTACTTCCACTTAACAGCTGCATACTCTGTACCTTTTGGTTCACCATGGAGAAATAGCTGAGAAATCAGATGTGTTAACAAGAGCTTATATAAATGTTTCCACAGCCTTTCTCATATTTCATTGTATTTCTTTAATCGTAGTAAAAGTTCATTCTAAGATACGTGTTTGGCATTTCCAATGAATTTATGCAGAAAACTGTAGTCCGCCGTAGGGCAAGACTGGCTAGTTAGTTTAGGGGAAAAAGATACATTTCAAGACACCTTACCAGAACAAGTAGGATGGAATTTATTGCAATATTCTTTATCCAGACAGGAGAGAGATGGGCACTGTTATGGCTTGTGTCTAGTTGTCCTCCCAAAGCCTCATGTAGTCATGTGGCGGGGACTTCTAGAGTTTGAGATTAACTCATGATACACTGGGATTATAGGTTTTAGTACTGAGAAGATTATGGATATGAGTGCTGCTGCGATTATGGGTGGTGGCCTGAGGCAGAGAGCCTGAATGTAATATAAGAGAGACAGAGAAACAGACTCTGTTGCCGTTGTTGGTCAGCTGACATTGTTGCTATTCCTCCATCATGAACTGCTGCTCTCTGCCATGTGCCCCTCCGCCTTGGAGCCAGCCAAGTTACTGGATGTCTGAAACCTCCAGAAACTGTGAAGAGAAGAGTAACTGAGACAGACAGCCTTTTTCACCTTACTGCAAGTAAATAGCTTCCAAAGGAGCAGATTTGCCTGTCTCGTTCACCCTTTGAAGCAGTGACCTGGGAGGGATGTGGTCGGCTCTGACCATGAGCTGACTCTGACAGGTCCTCTCCACTGCTGGTGCCACGTCGGTGAAGACAATCCTCAGAATTCCTGACGGGAGGCCTTTGACTTTAAATCTGACAGGTGGTTGGTCAGGTGTATGTGAATAATCATTACACAGGGAACAACACCAAGAAAACAAAGCCCAACCCAACTCATGAATGCCAAAAATGTCCTGTTTCCAAAATAATGATGTTCAGCCTGCCTTTTGGAAAAGGAAGAAACACAGTGCTGAGGACCATTATTTACCGATGCAACAGTGTTCCTATTCCACTGAGTGGGAAAAATAAAAACAGAGTATTTTCTGGCCAGCCTCCAGTCATTCAACCTCTGTGCACTGGATCTGGGATTTGTAGTTTCTATGAGCTTCAGAAGTTTTTGGCCAGACTCCATGTCTGTGCATAGGGCAAAAGCCCTGCCATCTGCACGTGGTGTGGGCAGCTGGAGTCGTGGCAGTGATGACCACAGTGATGACGGTGGCTTTAGTTGGGCGTTCTCTGCCGTTGGGATGGATAGTTGTGCATATTTTCAATCTGAAGAGCCCAAATTCGCTCTAGTAGTAGGGTTTTCATTTCAAGAGAAGGTTCTTGGTGTTTCTTGCCCTCATCTGTCCTCTGTCATGGCCAGACTCAGGTCCAGTGGGCACCACTTTGCTTATGTGTGGGGACAATGCATAGCAATGCTGTTCAAACAGCTGAGGACTGGTTGTGGGCCTTGTGCCGATGCAGTCAAGACAGCTCTCACATGGGCCACTGTATTAGCAGCGACTGGGCCACAAGAGGACGGAGTGAGGTACTCAGTGGATGTCTGACCTTTTCTTACTAGTGAATATACAAGAGATGTCAGGCAAAACCCATCCTATTTCTTGGTCTCATGCTTCCAACTTTGCATCCTTTGCAGCGAGTGTGGAAACAGGGAGGATTAAGGAATTTGGAAAATTCCTTTGTACATTCTGGTGGTTACTTTTCATTTGACAGAAGATATGATCATCAGCATAATTTCAAATGACTACCAGTTTCAACCCTAACTTAAGGCATAATAAGAATAAAATTCCCAAACAAGTCAACTGGAAATTCCAGGACCTTGAATTGGATATCAATTATAGCCTTATAGTGAATTTACAATGACTGTACACACTGCATCTACAAATTCATTCCAGGTAGGGAAGTGGAGAGGTCTCTTGTGTGGCTTTGGGTTGTGTCTATTGAGCTATTATAGCTCCATTTCTCATAATCTCTTTTGCTGCATGGTTGCAGGGCATATGTGGGCACAAAAGGAATTTGAAGATCTGGAGAGGGACACAGTGGCCATAGTTTACCTTGAGGGGGTGGGCATGAAGCTCCAGGCCCAGTGAGGGGTCACACATACCAATGCCAGTCTGCTAGCTGACCTCATCAATCTTAGGTCTCTCAGCCACTCTGAGCTCCCTCTGACTTCTCTGCGCCTCAAGCCAGAGGGAGACAGAACTCCTAGAAAGCATGTGGCCTTTGTCATGCAGGCCACTTGATAGCTGGGGCAGAAGGTGGTGAATGCCATCCCCAGTTGGTTTCATGGCTTCTAATCTTGGACTCTGCCTCATTCCTAATCTCTTCTATTTGCTTCTTGAGTACTGGCTCAGGCACACAGTAACTTGTGCCTGGAGCAGTCATGGAAGCCACAGTCTTACCTGGACATTTTGGCTTCTGTACTGGTATAAGGTCTGCACTCATAATGCACCCCAATTGCCATCACTTATAGGGGTTCTGGTTCTCTAACTGAGCCTTCTTTAACATACCTATTCTTATACTAAATGAATACCAGAATCCTTTTCAAAAGAGTAGCTCTGTGCAGATATACTCTTTGGGGACCACCAGTCCTAGTGGAAGAAGGTAATTTATCTGGTTTGTTAGCTCAACGTGCAAATTTGGACTTGTTTCGTGTAACTCAAAAGCACTGTCCAGAAGAGGGAAGTAGCTGAGGTTGACAGGAAAAAAAACAAAAACAAAACAAAACAAAAAACCCAAAACCAGGCAATCCTTTGCTATCAAAGAGCTCGAGAGGAGAGGACAAGCATGCACTCACAGGAGCAGATAGTAAAGGACTGATTAAACACTCGGGAGCTTAGTAAAAGTGAAGAAAAGATGAGACAGGACAGAATACATAAAGGTAAATGCAATTATGCATATAATAAATGTTTGCCGAATGAAAGCATGAGAGGTATTTTGACATCTTTAATAAAAAGAAAATATAACCATAGCAAGCAAGAATATAAAATTATTTTTAATCTTTCACTTTTGTAATGCCCCAGTATAACTACTTTAATTTTCAGATATCAGTTTTCATACTCATGTCTGCTTGTTATGTAGCTGGAATCACTGTGCTACCACCTTTTTTTTTCTTCTCAATTATTTTTCTCTTTTCATTTACCTGGACTTCAAGGAGAGTTTATGATTACATTTAATGAAATTTTTAAGATGTCTGTTCAGAAATATATTGTGTTTTCCCCGTCAGCCTCTGCTTAGAATGTTGGGTTCTGAGGTGTTTCTGGAACGAATCTGACAGACGACTGCTGTGGTTGTGCCCAGCCAAGGTGAGTCTGAAGAGGAGAGAGCTGTTGCTAAGGGAACCACCGGAGAGACAGGAAGGCTATAAACTTTGCTATCACATTTAAATTTCTTGACACAGTTCTTGCTTACTAGGCTTGAAAATCTGAACAGCTCCAGTCAAAACAAAAATGTCCCTGGAGTAAGGGACGTGGTCTGTCAGAGGGCACTGTGAAGAAGCTCAGAACAGGCTCGTGGAGCAAAGGAGAAGCTGCTTGTGCCCACTCATCAAAGAGTGCTGAATCCTGGGGTCTGTGACTGAATGTAGACAGGAGAGAATGTGGTGAAGATCATCCCTGCGTAGCTCTGCACAGCCCTAGCCGCTCATTGGAAGTAGTTTTATAAAGGCTGGCTGGGTAGAACCTATGATGTATATTTTAAGCACAAGAACACAACTAAAATGAAACCTTACATTGACCTCCAGCACATTTTGTTGCTACAAATAGAGGAAGAGGAGAGGGTATTTCACAGGCTTGGCCTGCACCTCGCCCAAACCTGGGCTCTCTTATTTCATTAGCACTGCTGCTCCTGGAGCCCAGGAAGTTTTCAGAAAACTCGCCTGAAGCATATTGGTTTGGAACCCCTTGAATTCACACCTAAGTTTTCTGAAGAAATGTGAGGCCTTGTGGGTCAGATGGCTTGCATTTTTTAGTATTCATTAATCTCTTCATAATAATAATGACTCTAGAATAGCAAAATTGTCTGAGGTGCTTACAGTGTGCCAGGCTCTAATCTAAGCGCTTTATGTATGGCAACTTGTTTGATCTTTGCAATAACCCTGTGTGGAATGTGCTACAATAATTCACTGATTCCAAAACATGTTTTTTTTCCCCCCCTCTCTCACATTTTAGCTTTTGTGAAAATGGAATGTGTCTTGCTTTTGATGGAGTGTCACAGTTTAATTGGCTGCATTCTACAATTTTTTCATGCAGCATAAAATAATGGTATGTTTACAATGAAAAACAATTCGATGAATGTAGTTTTGGTGTCCCCACTTTACAAATAAAGAACTAAGCACCAAAAGTGAAGTAGCCTGCTCAGTGTCGAATACCTCAATATCCTGTCTCAGGACTTTATGCTCTTAACCTTGTGCCCTACTGGCATTTGATCTGGGCTCCCACATCCCTCTCTGAGAGGTCCCCCCAAAGCCACCCTTGGGTAGGCAACCTCCTGCAGGAAGACAACCTGGCAGAATTTACCATGTTGAACATTTCTCATTCAGCCATTAACCCCCCCAGAATTTTCTTGTTATATGGTTTTCTAGCTGAAAACCATCTGTAAACCAGTCCTTTGGAGATGAGGCCCAGGGACAGGGCTGGTAAAAAGAAAAAGGCCTGAGAGAAGGAGAGGAGTGCTAGAACTGGTTCTGATGCAAGAACTGTTGTCTGGCAGCTCTTAAGCATTCCACTCAGGAATCAAACACGTGGATCCATTTACATCACTCAAACGGCATAACACTGTGCGCCAGGGCTTTTCTGCTTGTTTGGCTTTCCTTTTGCAGAGAGCTAGGTTAGAAGCACATCACTGGATAGATGCTAAACTAATCAGATTGGAACAGAAGGGCATGATTGGTCAAAAATCCTGTAGTGGGAAGGAATCAGGTGGACTGAGCCTGAGAAGTGAAGCAGAAGCTGAAGTTTCACCGTAGGCTCAAGGTCCAATGACTTAAGTTGTGTGTGTGCTTTCATTCAATTTCTATTGTCATGGTCATGTCTACCTAGGTAAGAGAACACTGATGCTTATGCTACTTTTGTGTGTGGACCTGTAGAGAAATACAAATTGTCTGAGAAAAGAGTGCTGCTGCTGTATATGTGTCATGGTTTGGGGTCTTGCAAAGGGGAACAATATAATACAAGACACATTTTATAAGATTATTTATTTATTTTTTGTGGTACTTGGGATCAAATTCAGGACTTCACGCTTGCCAGGCAGGCGACTATGCCACTGAGCTGTCTCCCTGGCCTATAAGATTATTTTATAATGAATCACCAAAAGAATCATATATCAAGAGTGCAGGACATCTGTCTTCATAATAAAGACCAAAGGATCCAATTGAGGGGCTGGATCCCACAGTAATGTCCTGCGTGAGTACAGCTGAGGACCTGGAGCCCGTAACAATGCCTCACACAAGTTCATCTGGAGGTCTAGAGCTCATGGCAATTCTCATGCAGGCCTTTCACAGATCTGCACTGGGAAGGGCCAAAGGTCAGTGGTGGAAGCTAGGAAGTCTATGCCAGCTGGATGGAGAATCTGTGCTAGCAGGCTGGGGGATCTGCACTGGAGCCAGGAAGCAATGCTCAAGAGAAGAACTGGAGCTCCCCTAAAAAGTAGCACAGCTGTCATCAGCAACAGTGAGTTCCTCTGAAGATGAAAGCTTTTCCCTTTAGGAAAGCTAATGTGATAAGCTTCTCCAGGAGACTGAGCAGTACACGGTCTTTCTCTCTGCAGCCTAGAAGCAATGCCCCAAGTGAGGACCAGAATCCCCCCAAGGGATTGTCATTTTCAGTGACAACAAGGTCCCAACCCTTCTGATGAGCACAACCAAGTTTTCCAGGAAAGCCAGCACAAGGTCACCCAGAACAATAGCCCAAGAGAACCAGCAGCTTCTAACATCTCCAACAGCTTTTTCCGTTCTGCCTCTTATGTGGCTGATAACAATCCTCAGGTGGACCTCCCACATCCGGTACCAGGCTGGTTCATTTCACTGGGTGTAATAAGCTGACCACTAGTTGGCATCCACCACAGTGTTACTCACATTCCTGAAAGGAGAAGGTAAGGACCTATTTCCCAAGAGGAGTGGGAAATAGTGACCAACGGGGCTTCTGAAATCATCCAACTAGTGCAGACCAAGAATAGTAATTATGAGGTGTTAGAGAGTGTAATAGATAGCTAACTGGTGGTCAGCTTGTCACACCCAGCTGAATTGAGCTAGCATGGTGTTAGGTGTGGGAGGCCCACCTGGGGACTATTTCCAACAGCATAAGGGGCAGAACTAGAGAAGCTGTTGAGAGGCTATTATGGAATCTGGAGAAGCTTTTGGAAGCTCCTGGCTCTCCTGGGCTATTCTGCTGGGGGAACTTGTCATGCTGGCCTTCCTGGTGAACTTGGCTGTCCCTGTTGGGGGAGGAGCTCGGGACTTCATTGTTGCTGAGCACGGCTGTCGTTCACTTTTGGGGGGCTCTGGTCCTCATCTTGAGCATCACTTCTTGGCTCAGAAGGGGAAGATTATACACTGCTCCTCGAGAAGATTGTTGTATTGGTTTTTCTGATGGAAACTTAGCTTTCCTTGTCCTCCGAGGAGGAGCTCTGGTTCTTACCTTGAGTGTTGCTTCTTGGTTCTAGTGCAGATTCCCCAGCCTGCTAGCACAGATCCTTCACCTTGCTGGCCCAAACTTTCTAGTTTTCAATGCTGACCTTTGGGCCTTCTCAGCACAGGTCTATGAAGCGGGCCTGCAGGAGACATTGTTGCGGGCTCTAGGCCTCCAATTGGACTTGCGAGAGGACCTCTATGGACTCTAGGTCCTCAGCTGGAATCATGCAGGATATTTGGATTCAGGCCCTCAGCTGGATTCTCTGGTCTTTAGTGTGTGGACAGATTGCCTGCACTCTCTGTAAATGATTCTTTGAGTGATTATAAAATAATCTTATAAAATGTGTCCTGTATTGTATTGTTCCCCTTGCAAAAACCCCTAGCCATGACAGAGAGCAAAGGTGAACATGTAGGAAGTAATCAATCAATATGCATCTTTTCAAAGAAATGCTCATTGTTGAATTAAGTGATTTCGTAAGTTATGGTTACACTCCTTTCATGTGAATTATCTAGTTATGCTTCTCTTTTTCTTCTTGGTGATTCTCAAGAAACCCACAAAACACAAAGAGCATGTGGACTTCTCCTAGAGAGGAGGAAGGAAACAAGCTACTGCATAAACCAAGTCTCACTGAATTCAGCCTGGAGAGAGAACTCCAGAGAATGAGGTAGATTATAGGGAGCTCAATGCTGGCTGAGGCAGAGAGAAAGGCCATGGAGGCAGCTGAGGTTGGAGGGAAGCTCTGGAGGCCAAGGAAATGTGAGTTCCCAAAGAACTCTCTCTTGTCCTGTGGAAGGAGGATGTTGGTGGAAAGTAGAGGTGAGGAAATGAAGGAAGGAAGACACCAACATCTCGCTGGGTGTGGGGACAAGGGTAGAGGTTGTTTTGCAAGGTCAGAAGGCCTGCATTTCTCATTTCCAAGTGGGACTCTTTTAAAAAATATTATTTTGCAGTTGTATGAAGAGCTACTGAGAGTTGAGTTTAAAAAAAACATGATATCTTCATGGATTTTAGGGTGGAGATTTTAGCAATCAAGGTCCTGGCTAATCCAGAGGGAGTATGTGGCTTTATTAGGGTCTTGTGTGAGGGCTACACAGTGACTTCCAGAGAAATCTTCCATAATATCTGCTCCCACTCATAGAAAAGAGCTGCTCACAATTTATTAACAAATTTGACATTCCTTAATAATTTGTGGAACTAGCAGATCAATCCTAGCTGATTGAAAATAATTATCAGCCTCTCCGGATGATTAAACAGCATGTTTGGCTTTTCATTTATATCATCATTTTGACTGAATGATGTGCATGTGCGCGGGGATTGTGTATTAACAAGAAATCTCTTAAAAGTAATAATAAGTGCCAATGAAAAAGAGTTCCATGGCACTGTTGAATCATAGGAAAAGCAAGAAGTCAAAGGCAGGTGAGCTAAAGAATAAAATTGGGACCCAGTATAAATTAGGAAAGACATCCATGACATAGATAGTTGCTTGGGATGGAAGTGATAAACACATAGGAAAATACTTATGATGTTCCAGGCACAGCGACCGAGGATTGAAAATTCTGGTCAGCATTGACAAACAAGCAGTGTAATTAATCTGGAACAGAAAGAATACCACAGATGTTTAAAATTATTTTTTTTTCTACTGACGCAGTCTCCTGCATATTTACAAAATGAAGGTTGTAGAGTAATGACTCGTGAGATTCAAGCCCAATAGGCCCAACTCCAGGATTGTGTTTGCACTTGGTGACATCCTTTTGGATTCAAACTATTTCCCTTAATCAGAATATAAGACAAATGAAAGCTGAAACCTGCTTTGTCTCACACTGGTTTCCCCCAGTGTATTCTGTGAAGGATTCACTCAACAAGAATAACAAATACAAATTCCCACCAGGAGCTGCAGCATCTCACAAAAGTGGCGCAGCTCCCCGCTCACAACGCTTAGCTCTTAGCTCGGTGCAGCTTCATTCTTAACCCAATAATGGTGACTCGCTTCCACCTGGTTCATTTGAATTCTGGTTTTGCTGTCTGTCTCCATCTGGATTAGCACAACAAACTTTAAATGCTAGAGGAAAGATTCTGCAAACGTGCAAGCTGGTAACACACTGTGGGATTTCGTTTCATAATCGCAAGGAGGGGGAAGAAAATGGTTTCACGGAGAGGTAAACTAAGTCACGGAGCTGTGCTGTAATGGGTTTAAAGTCTCCCACTAGTTCAGAGGTAGAACAAACACAAGGATCTTCGCCAGCATTAGACATTCTACAGGTCTGCTAAATTAAAGTAATTTATCTCCGAGTCTGTGTCTCTTTTTCTTTTTAAACCTGAAGTACTTGTTAAGCATAAATTTCCCTGGACAGTCAGCAAAGGGCAGGGTGAACCACGTGGCTCTGCAGGAGGACCCCCGTCTTGGACCAGGCAGCTTTTCCTAACGAGGAGTGTGGTGAGGGGTTCGCCCCGTGAGCTTGGGTCGTGCGTGGGGAGGGCCAGTCCTCCTGTGTGCAGCAACATGGCAGCATCTGCCAGGCCTTTTTTCAGCTAGAAAGGTGATCCTGTTGTCCAGTTTGAATGATTAAATCACAGGAGGACCTACGCATGCGTGTGTCGTTCCGCAAACATCACCAAACCCAGATACCACCTGGCAAATTGTGAGTTACTAGATGCGGCCTTGTAATCCTTGGCTATCAGTTTGGTCCAGAGCAAGATGCAGTGGAGTGGGTTACAAACCCTGAGCACAGCACGAGCAGATGGTAAGTGCAGTGAGGAGAGAAAGCACCCACTTCTGAAGATCGCGTAGGTGGAATTTAATTGTAATTAGAACTCAGAAATGCATTTTTGTCCATATTTACTTGTAAGACATAAGAAGTGTTCTGACACATTCACACACATGTGCGCGCGCACACACACATGAGTACTCACCCACACGAAGTACTCAGTGAGAAATCACTTCGCCAATTATTAGCTAAAATAGAAATAGAAAAAAAGAAATAGAAATAAAAGCCAAATATAAAAATAATTTGATGGGGCTGGGGAGGAGATAGCTTAGTGGTCTAAGCAGCTGCCTGGCAAGCACAAGGACCCAGATTTGATCCCTGGTACTGCATGCTGTGCCAGCCCTAGAACCCAGGGCTGGCCACCAAAACTGGGTGTGGTAGTGCGCGTTTGTAATCCCAGCCCTGGGTAGGCTGAAACTGGAAGATTGCTGTAAGTTCGAGCTGTGTAGTGAGAACCTGTACCAAATACCTTTAAAAAAATTGTTGGAATCTCTGCCCTAGCAAGACTCTTTCAATCTATCATGTAAATTAGTCCCCCACTCCCCTATCTAGTTCTCCCCAATAATTTCCATCTCCTTTTATTCTTCCCCGAGTTACTGGGTTAAAAAGTAATTATCTCTAAAAAACTCACTCAGGTTATGTTTATACAAAAATAAGGAAATATTTTGGGAAGGAATTAACTATTGCGTGGGATATAGGCATTAATTTCTTCACGTAACGACCAGTTTTTCTTTGCAGAATGTTTTTTCCTCAAAATGTTTTTTTTTCAAACTTATAGGCTCCGCCTACTTGAAGGGTGTTTTCCACATGAAAGCCCCCTGATTGGATAAGAATTGGCCTCACCCAGCATGTCCTAGAAACTGTCTTATCTTTTAACACATTTTCTAACTCCTTTTAGACAAAAGAAGGAAACTAAAACTAAATTGGAGTGAACAATATGGTTAAGAAGATAGGACACTGGTGTTGACCAGTGAACACATTCCTGTGGAAATAAAGGAAACACACAAGAGAGAATCTTTAAATTTTATAGTGTTCAGAGTTTAGAGGACTAATCTAATCTTTCTCACTCTTGGATGTGGGAAATGTGAACCACACAGAGCAATGTCTTATCACATTTTCTAAAAAACACTTGGTCTGTGGTCAAAAAGCTGACTTCAACATTCAAAAGAAGATTTTTCTAGATGTTCCAGAAAAAATCCAGTATTTTCTTTGAATCCAAAATCCAGCCATTCTTATTGCCATTCTTATTGTCTTTTCCTGTGTTTCTTTCAGATGTCTCATGCCGGCTTGCTCAGGACAGGTGTAGCTTTTGGCACACAGCCTCAGATAGGCAAATATCCCAAGCAAGGCCCTGACTTAAGGGGACCATACTTATAGCTAGAGAAAAACCTGTGTAGCTGCCAGCATACGCCTTTATGTTTACCATTTGCCTGGGACATAAAGCAAAGGTCTCTTTAGCAGTCAAGAGTCAGAATTCTAACCCAGACCATGCACAGTCTGAGGGACAAAGAGGTGTACTGTTTTGTTTTGATTACTTTCTTTTGAATTTTAATTTTCTGGTCATTTAAAGTTAGTGCTTTCCAACTTTCTGTCCCATGGCCCTATTGATCCTCACCCCTTAATTCCATTTAAGCAACGAGTTTCCCTTTTCCTGCTTTATTTTTTCTCTATGCTGTTTTGAATGTCTTGGGGAGTTTACTCCTTTTACCAGATGTGGATGTTGCTTATTTGTATATTTAAAGAGTATTGTTTTCTAGCTTCTAGGAGACTTGCTTCACTTTCTTTTCACCCACTACACTTCTTGAAAGGGGTCCGTACTTAGTGCCTCCACATCTCATTAATTCCGCAACCCATTACATCCTGGCTTCCACCAACACCACTCAATTAGAAATCCTCTCTCGCCAGCATCCTCCCAATTGGCCTGCTCAATGGCCCCACTTTCCCTTGTCATCCTACTTGACATTTATGCAGCATTTGACACGGTTGACCAGCTCCTCCTTATTGAAACTCTTTCCTTTCTCAGCCTCTTTTATTTCACCGGCTCCTGCCCCTCTAAGCTTTCTTCTCCGGCTTCCTTTGCTGGTCTCTCCTGCCCTTTGATGTTGTTTTTCTAGGAGATCCATTTATGGGCTGCTCACATTGCACGCTCTTGCTCTACTCTAATTTCTTCAGTCATCCCATAGCATTGATGAGGTTCCATGGCTCATGAATTCTCAGCTAAACTCCAGTTTGTCTTTCCTAGATTCCTGGAGCTCTCTCTGCCTCTGCCTCTGCCTCTGTCTCTGTCTCTGTCTCTGTCTCTGTCTCTGTCTCTGTCTCTGTCTCTGTGTCAGTCAGTCAGTCAGTCAGTCAGTCAGTCAGTCCGAGTGTCCATCTGTCCGTCCGTCCATCCGTCCGTCTCAGTCTCTCTCTTTCTCTCCTGTCATTTTAACAATTAATTCTGATCATCATCAAATTCACTATGCATCTCTACGTGCCGTTTTATTGCTTTGCTTTTGTTGTTGGCTGCTCTTTCCTTCACCAACCTGGCTTACAGCATGCCTGCTACTTGTTCAAAAGCAGCTCTTCTGCCACACCTTTTCTGTCACTCTTAAAAAGAACTAGTTGTTTCTTTTAAATTACTTGGCTAGAGATCATGAATGACATTTTGGGGCGCCTGTGACTGAACTATGTCCTTTGCATGGATTGTCACACTCAGCGTGTGCAGCAGCTTCTGGCTCAGGGGCTCTGATCCTCTAATGAGTTTTGAAGAAGACCTTAACACCACGTAATCACTTGCTCAAGGTCCTGCAACAAAGTTTCAAACCAAGACAGCCTGAGTCCAGAGTCCATGCTGCGAATCATAATCCTATTATACTACCTTCCCAGGTAATAGTAGGTAACTTTTACTGGCTGAATACTTTGCATGTGGATTTTCTGTGTGATATCTCATTTAACTCCCAGAAAATGGTTAGGAAATAGTATGATTATGAAACCTATTTTATGAATGAGAAAACTGAGGCATAAATAGGTTAAGTAACTTGAGGAAAATGGCATAGTCCACAAAGTAGCCAAGTTGAACTCCACTTTGTGTTATTTTCTTCTATTATAGAGATTCCCAAATTGCTCTATAATTAACTACTTAGGGGCTTTCATCTCTTGCTCTTCTGTTGGCTCTTTGAAGGCCTAGATGATGTCATTTTCAACTTTTAAATCCATTTATCTCATCACAAAATGCAAGTTCAGTAAGTTTGTAGAGGCAAGAAGCTGATGAACAACAACAAAAAAAAAGCTGATGAACATTTTGGCTATAGTCTTTGGATCTTTATTTTGGATTTGTTTTTTTTTTCCTAGGGCAACTGAGATGCATCAGTTTCATTATATGTTTTATGTAGTAAATCATTTTTTTTGTGTGTAGCATTATAAAGCCATATATGAAAATACTGTCTCTATAAACCTGCTTTTTGAGTAAAAATAGTTTCAATTCTCAATGGTAAAATAATTGCTATCTTGAGAGCCTGTATGTGCTTCCATCTTTCTTTAGCAGTTTTACCTCTTGTGTCCAGATCGAGGGTTTAATGAGACCCTTAATCTATTCAGTGATAAATACCACCTTTCACAGAGTATAAACCTAAGCAAATTGAACTCACATCATGTTTTGAAAGAAGGCATTTCATGTTGTGAGAATTTATCTTACATCTCAAATATTTGGAAGTCTCTCTGTTTTTCTGTCTCTCTGTCTCTGTCTCTCTCTCTCTTTCTCCCTAATAGCTATATTGTCACATAAAATTTAATATACATCCTATTTCCAAAATGTGATCCAATTTTGCTATGTCTCAAATCTGCTGGTTATTTAAAATATAACATACAATGCTTTATGTCAATAAAGTATAAAAGTTATTTTTCCTATTTAACTTGTTTGAAGAATTATATTGCAGAAATATTCAAAATATAAAAGTATATTCAGAAAAATTGGAAAATGTTTGTCGTGTGCTCCCACTCTACTCCCTCTACTCATTTTACTCAAGGAGTCTTCTGATCTTTATTACAAACACAAATGCACACACATACAAATCTATTGAGATGTAAAGTTTTATAAGCTAAATCACATCCTGCCTATTTTCTTCAGTACATTTTTCTAACTACAATGTATCTTTTCATGCCTGCACTAATATATTTATTTTATTATTTTCTTTCTTTCTTTTTTTCCAGAACCAGGGATTGAACTCAGGTCCTTGCGTTGGCCAGGTGAGCACTTATTCTACTGAGTTATCTCCCTGGTCCTAATATGTGCTATGTACTCCTTTTAATGAGTATATAGTATTCAGTTTGGACTCACACCAATCCTCCTGTCTCAGCCTCCTCTGTGCTAGAATTACAGACATGTACCATGATGCCCAATTTTATTGCTTGGCATGGTATATAGTACTGGGGATCGAACTCAGGTCCTTGTGCTTGCTAGACAGGTGCTTAGACCACCGAGTTATCTCCCAAGTCCAGTACACAGTATTCAATGGGAGAGGGTACACACCTAATGAACCAGTTCTGTTTACAAAACATATAGTTTGTAAAGTAAACATGTCTTTGTGCATACATGTAGTATTTCCACAGCTGAATCACTGGAGATTAAATTACTAGTTTAGAGAGCATATGCTAAGACTTTAGTGCACTGCCCCTGAGGTAGCTCATCTCTACCCAAGCCTCACTAGCCTGTATCCTTAGGTAGAACCCTCCCTCGCTGGATCTGGGCTATATTTCTTTCTGATTTCAATAATTGCAGTTAAATTTATATATTTTAATCAACTTTGAGAATCAATCAGATTCTATAATTTCTGCTTCTTCTTAGATATGACCTCACTGTTAGCATGCCTGGACTTTTTCTTCTGTTCGTTTTCTTTCTTTTAGTGAACCATGTGAGATTTTGTTGGTTGTTATTAACTATTAAATCTGCCACTCAGTTTTCTTAAATTCATTTATTGGTCATTGCATTGAGATTTATACCTACTTTACCCAAGTAATTTAGGTATGACTTTGTCAAGTTCTTCACCCTGCATGTTTTTTCTTAGCTTTTTGAAGACATTTATCTACTATTTGCTGGTACTCAATCTTGACCTAAACTATGATGACAAGCTGATTTTTTTTTTAATTTGAAGAGATATTTCTTTGTCCTTAGAATATCCAGAATCTCACTAATTTTTATTTGTGTGTGTGTTTCTTGTTTGCTTGCTTTTAAAAATGTTCTGACTCAGCTATTTTGAGAAAAAAAATTTAGATTTTCAGATCCTAAGCTTCTCTGAGCAAGGAAATTCTGAGTTTTCTTTTGTCATAGGTTTTTATTTTGAGAGAAGAACCAAAAAAAGAGACAGGGAAAAAGAAATAAAATTTGCATGTCTGTAACATTTTAAAAACTTCCCAATAGCTACATTATTTAATTATAGCTTCTCATAACAAATCATTCTAGGTTTTGCTTCTGAGTAGGTTTGACTGTCTAGAAATAAGATGTTACCACTCTTTCTGGTCCTAAAATCTACATAAGTATTTACAACCAGGCACAAAAAATTTAGATTACATAATTAATGTATTCCTGAGGGGGAAAATCTGTTTTCTGTGCCCTAAAGCTTATATTTTCACGGTAAAATTAGAGATGAGCTTGTCTGGAATACTAATTTGGCCACATTCATTATAAATTCATTTTCAAGTTTATTGAGTGCATTTAGATTACATATTTAGATTACATGAATTTCTGAAAAATGTATTAATAATATACAAAATTGCATGCAAGATGTCAACAAAAAATTCCCTAGTCCAAATAAAAAGTTTAGATGTATGCTAAGAAAAATTGTGAGTCTGACTAAATATCCACGAGCTAATTTTTGTTTAATGTTGCTCTGTTCCAAGCTCCTCTACTATTCTGTATCAGCATAGCTTCCTTTAATCTCACAACAGCCACATAATGCAAGCACTGTTACTACCTTCATTTTACATAGGGGGAAAATAAAGGTGAAAGAACTTTGCCAAGAATCACAAAGCAAATCACCAAACCAGGATTTGAATACAAGCTGCCTGGTTCCTCAGGAGTATTTGCTTACGGTGCGCAGAGATACACAAATTGTTCTAGAGCTCGATCTCTGCATTCTCAATCAAAGAAGACATCTTGGAGGTGGTAGCTGCTAAAGGGATCCTTAGGGGGAAAAAGAAGGCAGCATAACAAGACAAGTCTTAAAACAGTGACATAAAACAGTAAAGAATATGATCAGTGGGGAGAATTTTAAATTGTGCGTAGGAGTAAATATCTCTCTGTGCTCTGCCAACATTTTTGAGGTATGGTTGTGTTGTGTTTTGTTTTGTTTCACATTGCTTTGAGACAGAGATTGGCTGTGTAGCTCAGGGTGGCCTTCAACTCACGATATAACCCAGACTAATCTCAAACTCTTGCTGATCCTCCTGTCTCAGCCTTCCAGGTGCTGGGATTATGGGTGTGTACCGCCATACTCAGCACAGGTATGGTTGTTTTGGCACGTTGGGAGTACACAGTTGTCTGCTCAGTGACACAGATTAGTAGTTAAAGTGATCAACATAATGGAATGGAAAGAGGGCTGGTTATTTCAATCACAGAGGCTTTAAGATTTGGTTTCATTTATTTAGAATTGAAAGGGCACTGTAGCCCAATCATATTTATTCATCAAAATAATTGACAGTGAAGTTCAGGACAGCGGTATCAGAACTATATGATCCCGGCCCATGGGAATTCCAAGTAGGCTGTCCACTGATGAGTAGGTTTGCAACAAGGAAGAATGAGAATGAAGGCTAAATAAAAATTTTTGGTAAGTACTGCAGAATACTTTCAATTTCAAGCTTTCAGAGCATTCCTATGCACATAAATGAATCAAGAGCCAGTTGAATAGTAAAAGCATTGAAAATGCTTTTCACAGAGCTGTTTAAAATTTAACAAGTGTCAAAGAAATTCTACCAAAGAAATTGAAGTGCATTTCCAGTATGTTCTATGTTCAGTGTTATTGTCTGACAGGACAGAATGTGAGACTGAGTATCTTCATCAAGGGAATGCTTAAATTCCAACGGTGAGTTAGATTTCATCATGTTCCAGGAATATCCTGAATCATTAAATTAATCACTATGAAAGAATGCACCAAAATTTCTATAGATTTCATTCCCAGATGACATAATGAAAACCTTGTTGTAATGAATTTGTATTGTGATTTTATTAGCTATACCGACTACCTATTGCTGTGTCATGTTTACTTGTAGAAGGCAAAGCAATTGTGGGCGTTAGGCTAAATTCCTTCGTAATTTGAACCTCCTTGGGCTGAGGCGATCTCTGACCACTTTAAGGCTTTGGTATTCCTTTAAAAATGAAAGGCGTTATCTCTTCAGATCTCACCCTGAATTCCCTTTGCCTCCGCATTCCAATCAAAGGCAATGGAATAATACAATTCTCTTTGAAATTTTTGATGCAGTCTAATGTTGACATGATCTCAGCAGTAGTCTGTGTGAAAACCACACTCTCTTGCTGAAGTATTGCCCAAATTATTTTTTAGTATGTGACCCAAAGCTGTTTAGAACAAGGTTTTTCCTCAAATCTCTTACACTGTCACTGCTTTGTTGGATTGACTTCAGTGAATGAATAAACATCTTAATATATCAAGCTTGGTTAATCTGTTTTATAAATTTAGGAAATGTAAAGGTGTGCAGAGAAAAATGCTAAGATTGATTCTTGATGTGATAAAAAGAAGAGCATGGTTTGAAACAAAGGTGCTGTTTGAGAGATGAGCTAAGTTTTTAAGAACTGACCTCTACTCCGGAGACTGGCTTGCCTGCGGGACTTGGATTCTCAGGCAACATCAAAGAGGGAACAGAGGACGTAGGGATGACTTTACAACTCACAGCATGTTCCTTGGAGCATGGGTGTCCTTTTTTCCTCCTCCAGCCCCTTAATGTCATCCTTCAATGGCCTTCCATTCCACTAATTCTCCGAAACGCTTCTCAGGGCACTCACTCTATTCTTTTGTCTTGTTCTCAAATTGTTCACGTGCTATCCTGGCTCTACAACCAGATGGAAAGGTCCTAGAGATCAAGGGCCATGTTTTATTCTGCCTTTGTGGTGATGATAGCATTTAATTGTGTGTGGCAGTCATAGGACACTATCCTCTGTTCTTGTAAGAGTTTTGCGTCAGTGGCCTAGAGAACTGTGACCAGGACAAAAGCCACATCAGTTTGTCTTTGCTGCTGCCACCCTACATCTCATGCACTTGCCCAGTTGCTCTGTTGGCCCCAGAACCACTTAAGTTTTCTCCAAATAATATCTTCAGTTTTGGAAAACTGTTGCTTTTTGCTTACCTACAGCCCTTGGCTTCTTCTTGAATGCCAGATTTAGGTACATAGCACTGAATGAATTTTTATCAATAATTAAGAGCTTAAAAATTAACAAGTGCATATGAGCAAGTTAATAATTAACAGATATAATAGATTATACTGGTGTGGTTGCCTAGTCTCAACACAGGACTTAGTAATAAGTAATGCTTACAGCTTTTCATTATATCAGTACAGTTTATATTGAGCAAGGCAACATTATTATCTTTGTTAGAGTTTGTTCTTGCAAAACCCAAACTATTCAATTTTTCATTCTGTTTTTCTTAAGAGTGTATTAACTCTGTTTTTAAAAGTAATAGGTAGTTATGGTAAAGATCTAGTCAAATACAGGAAGACAAGAGACTCAAATCCACCTCTAATCCAATCACTTAGATATAAATATTTCAAAAGCTTTATTTATTTATTTATTTATTTATTTATTTATGTAGTACAGCATCTTGCTACTCAGCTCAGACTTGGAGTGAGTGATCTTCCTTTCTCAGCCTCCTCAGCACTGGTTTTTGGTGTCCCGTATAGCGTGCAGTACTTGAGTTCAAATCCAGGTCCTTGCACTTGCCAGGCGCGTGCTAAGACCACCAAGCGATCTCCCCAGCCCCACCTTTTACCTATTTTTTTAGTGTCCTTGACCTTTAATCCAAAAGCTTGGAAATACAAGGAATGTTTTCTTCGTTCATTTATTTATTTTTGTCCTTTTGAGACAGGGTCTCACTATGAAGTTCAGGCTGGCTTTGAGCCCACTTTGTAGCCCTGGCTGTTCTTCACTTCACAGTTCTTTTGCTACAGCCTCCCAAGTGCTGGGATTACAAGCATGTGCCACCACTCCTGACTCTTGTTGTGTTAAATCTGAGGGACATTAAGTTTCTTCTTCCAGAGTATACTGAAGTCACACTAATGTTTATTTATATAGTATATATGCTGCCTAAGCTAGCACTGATGTTGGCTAAAATTGAAAATTACAAATTAATCCATGAAAAATAATCATTTTTATTTTTGTTTTTATTTGTACATGTTTGCAGTGCACAATTATTGCATTCATTAATGGAAGTTGGTACATGCACACATAACATCTTAATTTTTAACATTTTCTTCCCCTCCCCTACTTTTCCTCCTCTCATCTCTTTGTCTTCCTCTCATTCGCAGAGACCTGTTTCCTACCATCTGTTCTTTTGTGCCTTAATTTATTTATACACTGGTTTCTCATCTAAAACAAACCATACATTTGATAGTTTATGGCCCAGCCCCAGTTCAGCAGGAAGCAGTCTAAGAGACATGTTGCCCCTTTTGTAACAATAAAAAGATGGGAATGATAGGCTCTGGCCTTAGTATGAATTGCTGAATTATTATAGTGGTCTTCTAACATGGCTAAGGCCCTTAAAACAATAGCTTATCTTCCCAGAGACTACCTCCCCACTTCTTCTCCAGCTCAGCCCAAGGTACAATCTCCTTTCACCGGCCCCACCACCTCTCAAACCCAACCCTTGGCAAAAGGCCATAAAAGCCTCAGCCTCCCTTAGTTCCAATCCAGAGAATTCTTTATCCTACCCAGATTCTCTCTATGTCCTCCAAGATAATAAAACCCCTTTCCCTTTTTCCTTCTGCTTGTTTCTCTGCTGCAACACGTGGAAAACCTATCACATATAACATTTAAGTTTGTATGTCTGATTTATTTTACTTAACACCATGGTCTTAAAGTGCATCCACTTTCCTACACATGACTCAAAATTATCCTTTTTAAAGCAGAGTAATATTCTATTGCACATAAATATCATATTTTCTTTATCAAGTCACCTACTGATGGATGTGGATACTTCTAAGATTTAGCTACTATAAGTTGTGCTGCTTTAGACGTGGTATGTGTGTGTCATGGCAATAAGATGTACTGAACTCTTTTGGGAAGATTGCACAAGAGGAATAGCTGGGTCAAATGGAATGTTTAGGGTTAGCCTTTTGCGAAATCTCCATACTGGTTGTACGGGTTTCCATAGTGGTTGTACTGGTTTACATTCCATAGTGAGTGTACTCGTTTACATTCCCACAAACGATGTTGAAGGGCTCCTTTCCCACTGCAGCCTGGCCACCATCTGCTGTTATTTTTTTTCCCCTATGACAGCCATTCTTCCTTCTGGAGTAAGACAGAATTGTCATTTAAAGTCACACTTCTGTAATGGTCAAAGATGTTGCACATTTTTCATGTCTTTCTTGACTATCATTATTTCTTCTGAGGAGAATCTTTTTATTTCACTTGCACATTTTTGATTGGGTCTTTTATCTTGGGGGAACATAATCTTTCTTAGTTTTCTTTATGTATTCTAGATACTAGTCCACTATCTGAGGAGTAATAGCAAATATTTTTCCCATGATGTTTACCTTTTTGTTCATTGACTCTGCTATGCAGAAGCTTTTAAATTTGATATAATTCCATGTATTGACTCTTGATGTTACATTTGTGCCTTGAGATTTTACTCAGAGTCCTTGACTATGCCTTTGTCTTTAAAAGTTTATATTAAGTGGGAATTTTTCTAGATTTCCTCATGTTTCTGTTACGAGGATGTGTGTGTGTGTGTGTGTGTGTGTGTGTGTGTGTGTGAGTATTCTGGTTCAATTATTGTGGACTTTGTTGCTAGTATGGTAATTGCTCTAGTAAGTGTCTGCTCTCGAGTGATGCACTCTAAGAATTGAAAACTGTAGGCCTGTCCTCTTCCTAATTGGAGGAAGGCAGAGTGAGGCATACCTGGCTCAGCACCTAGTTCTCTGTACATCATCTTTAGTACTGTTGAAGAGACAATGACAAACTAAACGCTGTTATATAGTAATAGCCATTTAGTAGCAACAACTATGCTGCCCTAGAAATTGCAACAAAATCAATAATAATAATAGAATGAAAACAAAGCTGAGATTGATATACCATAAGAATGAATAAAAGCTACCACTGTACCAGTTTTAACAATAGAAAAGAGTTCTGTAATTAGAGTACAGATACAAAGCCGAATGAAACACCGATATACAGTAAATAGCTACTAAATGTATCAACTATACTGCCATTAATGATAAAAAGAATTTAATAGCAACAGCATAGATTCAGGTAATTACCTGAAGGTTAATAAAATTTGATAGAAATAGTAGTAAAGATAGTAAAGTGAAAAGGGAAATGAAAGTAAAATGAAAAAGAAAGAAAAGTGAGGAGAGAAAATCGAGATAAAGGTTCTTATGAAGGATGAAAGGAAAATTAATGAAATTAGAAAAAGTGACAGAAAGGAGCACATGAGAATAAAAAGAAAAAAAAGGAAGAACAAGAAGAAGAAAAGAAGAAAAAATGGTAAAAGAAAAAAATGCTTATTTCCCCCTAAAAACAAGGAGTGAGGCCTGCAGACTGTTGTTTTTCTGGAGCTGTGGACACCCTCAAGGCTTAGCCCACATTAGGAGGGACAGGGTCCCTTCCCCTGAAGCTGCAGTTAACTTTCCAAAGTGTTTTGTTATTTTCTGTATTTTTTATAATACTTGATCTCCTGCCTAGGAATATGGCATACAAAGCTTGCTGAAGTTTTCTTTTGTCTCTAAGAAGTTGCTGTAGATTTCTTAAGGGGAGGTGAGTTGAAGGGAGAATTGTTGAAGTTTTATCGTTTTTGAAGTTATTTTCACATGTTTAACATTTTCACAACTGCAACCGTGAAAAATGTATTTGTATCCTTACATTTCCTTTCTACTTTTAGCATTATTTTATAAAGGTGTTGGCTCTTTTGTACTTCAATTTCCACTACATTAGTAAACTTCCTCATTATGTTCACTTCTCGGTTCATTTCTTTGATTCCCCCCCCACCCCCCCCCTTTGGAGTCAGGGTCTTGCTGTGTAGTTCAGGCTGGCCTGCTCAGTGAGAACACTTTGTAGCCCAAGCTGAGCTTGACCTCTCAAGGATCCTTCTGCCTCAGCCTCCTGAGTGCTGGGATTACAGTGTGCACCACCATGCCTGTCTGAATTTTTAAGTAGACTACTGCACTTCCTAATAGCTACTACATCTTTTCATTTCATATCTCCTAAAACAGGAGTAACAATGCTAGCATGCTTTTTTTAACAGGTATGGTGGCGTACACTTTAATCTCAGCGCTGGGAAGGCTGTGACAGGAGGATCATTAATAATCTGAGCAGTGTGGTGAGACCCTGTACCAAACACATAAACAACAACAAACAAACAAACAAACAAAAAACAAAACAAACCAAGAGAGTGGTTAAGCAGGCTGTCTTCGATGCTGCAATAAACCTTGAATCCAGTCAGCCTCATGCCAGCGCTCTGTTTCCTCCAAAAGATAGCCATGCTATTTTATAAATCATGATATTTTATTAATCAAACTCCTTGAAATGAAATTTTAATCCAGTTTTATAGCTACACCAATAGTGTGGGGGTAAGATTTGTAACACGCGTTTCTGGATAGCATGATGTTCTTATTCTTGTTTGTACTTTTTAACACTGAATTTTCCATTCTTCCATGCAAAATGATCCTATAACCATTTTATTTAAAAAGGTGTAATGTTGTTTCTTCAGCAACTTTAATTATCTGTTAGATCTTTTTTTTTTTTTTTCTTTTTTCAGCACTGGCCTTTGAACTCAGGACCTTGTGCTTGCCAGGAAGGCACTTACACCACTGAGCTATGTCCCCAGACCTATCTGTTAAATATTTACCTTGCATGATTCTTTTTTGTCATTAACGCCAAAATATTTCTTATAGCATAGTAAATATCCACCGATAGTGATGTTGGAATGAGCCACTAGTCAACTAGTCAACGCATAGCCTTTCTCTGGCTAATTGGCTAAATTGTCTGCACTAGGCTGAGCATATGGTGTCATGCACCCTGGAACTGGGCGGGGTGGGGCGGGGCTTCGGCCCAGCTTTTCTTCAGTCACGTGTGGCCACTGGAAAATGAGGGAAATGGTCTCATGGATGATTTCTTTTCTTTCTTTTTTTTTTTTTTTCCCTGACAGGACCTTGTGATGCAGTTAAAGCTGACTTTAAATTCACTCCTGGGTGGTGGGATTACAGGCGTGAGCCACCTCACCTGGCATGATCTCATATATGGAAGGAGTGTTTTAAATTGAATAAAATTGGATTAAGTTTTTTCCAGAGCATAGAAATTTATTATCTACATGATTAAGCTATTAACATGATTCAGAAATTTCAAAATGTCTTTTGGTATACATGAAGGTTATTAAACTTTTTGACACTTTAAATCTCAATATCTTGTGTAATCAATATAAAACTACACCGTTTGGAAATCTTGAAAATTGTCAATTTACTATCTACTTTAAACATCTTCAATTTTGAGTGATAGAATTATGCTTCTATGTCCTCTTAGAAAAT